>MU227244.1:11513883-11530943 GCA_018584345.1 Thuja plicata | reverse complement strand
TTCAACCTAGGGTTTACAATCTTGTTTCAGTTGTGTTTAGGTTTTATTTTTCTACCTAGGGTTTCTTGTTTCAGTTGTCATTAGGTTTAGGTTTTAGTTTTAGTTTTAGTTTTCTACCTAGGATTAAGTAAGTTTTCTACTTAGTTTTCTAAAATAATTTACAAATTAAAATTTAAAACTAAATATAACAATTTATTTTAATCCTTTTTAAAAAAAACTTTAAACATTAAATAATAAACAATAAACATAATATACATTTTTTAACATTAAACTAATTAAAAACAACAATAAAAAACATTTTTAATAAAAAAATAATAAAAAACAATAATATGTACCTGTAGTCAAAAAAATAGCAGTAGGGAGGTCAGTGGTAGCTCTCAAAAATGGGCACCCGTCCAGAGAAAAATGCAATCACATTTTGAAAGTTGTGAAAATGACTTGCAAAACGGTTTAAAATAAATTTTAAATAGTTTTAAAAAATGGGCACCTATTTTTAACAAAACGGGTGCCCATTTTGTCATGAGCACCCGAACCAAAATGGGTGCCTATTTTACATTTACAGCTCAGGCACCCGAACCATAACGGGCACCCATTTCTTAAAATACGGGTGCCTGTTTCTATTTGCCAATTTGTTTTGGCTGTGAAATTTCGCGAAATTGACACTCAACTTTGTGCTTGCACCCATATGTCTGTGTGTGTGTGTACACACACACACACACACATATATTGTAACCACCTGAATTTGGTCTGTTCCAACTATGGACCCTATTTGCCCTAAGTGTGATCATACCCTTGATTATGTCCAAACGACCCTGTTACTGCTTGACATAATTTTTCAAATCAATTTAATATCCTAGGTGATTTTTATCACTGAATTATATTAACTATTATAGCCATACAATTCAAATCAATTTAAACCAATTAAATCAAATCAAATTCAAACATGGCTATAGTATTTAATTATAAAGGAATTAAATGAATCCCTAAATCAAATACCCACTTGCAAAATAACCCCTTCCCCTAGCCTATTTAATTTAATTAAAATGGCTATAGTCCCCTAATTATTAAAAAGCAATTAAATTATTTAAATAATTAGTTTCTTGATTTTGAATGAATTAAATATGTTTAATTCATTTAAATAATATTCTCCTAAACCCCAATTTAACCTATCTCAACCACTTCTACCCTGCGTTTTAACCCTTCTCAACCCATTCACCCTTGCTAATCTAATTCCTACTCCTAAATCTACCCTAACCCACCTCCTAATGTTGTCACATTCCATTAAGGAATGATTAACAACTCCACCCACTTGAGAAAGTCATGGAATCTCAAGATTCCTTTCTCAGGGTCCACCTTCTCAAGCTTGACCCTTAACCCTTCCCATGCTCCTTTAAGGCCTTCATTAATTCCTTATTAATGAGAAGAACTTAAGCCTATGTCTCTCCCATGCCTTATTAATGCCTTGGGCATTAATACTTCTTACACCTCCATTAATGAGTCTCCCAACTCATTAGTTCACCTTGTCCCCCCTCTCTCTCTCTCTCCCATTCTTCTATAAATAGAAGTCATTTTTGAGAGCAAATAAGCCTTCACCTTAGATCAAAAATACATTGTTATGCTGTTGGATTACTTCTAGACTAACATTTCACTTCATGTTTCATGCTTTTTCATTGTTATTATTCACATGCTTAGAGCTAGAATGCTTGTTTATTATCTTTTTAGCTCGATTTAAAACTAAAAATCCTTCATGCTAGGTTGTATTCATCACTGATTGTAGCATATTCTGAGGGCTAATATGTTACCAATCACACTCCTCTTAGTTAGAAGGTAATAGGTCGATATTAGTAGGTTTTTCATGCTTGTCTAACCATTTCGTGCTAATGCAATGACTTATTGAGTGTTTGTGTCTTTCTTAATAGGTTCCCAAATACACACTCACATCTATGGCACCCACCATGGGGCTCAAATTTTAATTTGGCCTCATTTTCTAATATATTTTTTTCCAATTTTCATGCTCAAGATTCGGTCATAGAATCATATTTAATCATTTAGGATCGCATCTCGGATACGCCATCGCACCGCGTAAATTCTAGCTCGCATCCAGGATTTCCCATGTTGTTTCTGGTTTTGGCTCGCATCTAGTCAACAAGGGATCGTATTCAGTGAATAATCTTGCATACGGTATATTGTGTCATATTTAGTAAAATTTCAAGGTCGCATCTGGTTAAAAAGCTTGTGCATTCGGTTTGCCTAACCCCTAACATTTTAACAAGTGGTGTTTTTTGATGATTTGCAGCTTAACAAGTGTTTGTAGGGTATTTTTGAAGGTTTTTGTGAGAGTTTACACCAACAGATACTAACGTGGTTTTTACAAGTTTCCAACCCCCATCTTGACTTCTATTTCCTTGTTTTCCAAAACTTAAAACCATTTCTCCACTTGCTAAAACAACCAGATAATATGCTCTTTTCCTCTTGAGGAAAATTAGACGTTGTCTTATCATTTGTGATGAAATTGGGGGGTAAATGAATAAGAAAACAAATCACTTAATTCTTTTTGGATAGTAAATGAACAAAACAAAGCACTAAATATCTGGGATTAATTGAACAAGTTCAATCGCTTAATTCTTTTGGACCAGAAATTGAACAACACAAATCATTAAATCATTGTGGATAATTGAACAAAACTAAAATTTCCCTTTCAAGGTTCCTGTTTTCTTTAAAATAGGAATAATTAAATCAAGCTCAACATAGCTTGAGGGAAAGAACATTGTTTTAAGTGCTTTGGGAGAAAATATCTTAGATTAGGAGAGTATGCTCTTCTTCTTCGGAAGAATAAAAAATCCAGACATGCAAAGCTTGCTAATCCTTTGTATGCTTATTAAACAGTAGAGGGCCTACCAGTTGAGGAAAAAATCTCTCGGGAATGACCCAAGTGAGGACAAGTCTTACGCCGACCCTTCCAACTCACTATAAATAATTGCTTCCTCACAGGCTAAAGCCTCAGAAGATGGAGCTGGTTTTGTTCTTGGAATTTTGACATCATTCCTTGAACATATCTGGGTATATGTAGAGCGGAGCTGCTTGAATCTTGCTTGCGAGACTACATATATTCGGGTACTCATAGGGCTATATGCCTCAATTTTGCCTTGTGCAATTCTATGGGGGAAAATTTCAAACGGATTGCCCAATAATCTACAACAACTTCAACTGAAAGAATTCTTGATTCATCCCCGAAATGGTGATAATATTTGTGCAAGAAAAAAACTAATTGCCCCAAGACACTCATCATATCGTGCCCTCACTTGTGTTTGCAGTCGAATAATACAACATCATGACTAGAGTCATTGCATATTTGGTGATGGCTATATTCTAATTAGTATTTGAGTGTGTACCTAAGTAAACGAGCAAAGATTTTCATCCTCCACTCAGAGAATAGGAAAAGATGCGTGTTTGATTCATCCTCTTAACAATGCGAAACTGTTTGATGTGTTCAAAAGCCCATTAAAAAGATAAGCTCCTCAAAATAATCAACAAAATTCAAACCCTAGAGTACAAGTGTTTTTCACATCTCATGAGACCTCTTGACGCAATCTAGAAGCAATCAACTTCACGCACTTCAAAAACAAACCTTTCAGAATTGACCAAAACTTACAAGACCATCATAAAATCGCATCATATTTTTCCCAGGTTGCATTCAGGGTCTAGGATCGCATTTGGTGCATTGGATCACATTTAGTCAGCATATAGTCATATCCAGATTCTAGGATCACATGTGGTACCATTAGAGGCTCGTATCTAAGAGCTCGCATTCAGGACAGTAGGCATTTCTAGCAGTTTTTCTTAGGATGTCTTAGTTGTTTTAGGTACCCTTTTTGCTCTTTAGCTGGTTCTTGTTGTCTCTTCTGGTCTCCCTGCTATTATTTTCAAACACTTTTGAAATGTCCACCTTGCATGCTTAGTCAATCTTTCACGATTATTTCAATACGTGTGGTCTATCCATTTTTTTATCAACAACTTGGTTCCCAGCTCACTATCAGGGCATTCTAACTCTCTGACGCTGGAATCATTTACATCCACCAAATAAACAAACAGTTACTTCTACCTAGACACACCCACTTGAACGATCTGAGATCCTTACTTGCACTATTGGGAAATGTTAATGAAGTTGAGAAACAAACTTCATGGTTAACACAAGACACAACAAGTACACAACTGAAGGATCAGAAGTGCCTCCTAAAACACCACACTTTCGAGGAGAAACTTCTCACAGTTCCCTTCTTGATCTAGATTCCCCTCAAATGGATACCAACACTAACAAATGGAGTAAGGCTTTTGAGGGTTATAATGATGGAAAACATGTAGTGTTCAAAGACTCGAAAGAGCAAGAAAGACCCAATTATGAACATAATCTGTTTGGATTAGACAGTGAAGAAGAGATCCCTGAAGATGAATATGGAAAACTTAAACAAAGTAAAAGGATCCATAAGGTATTGGAATGGATAATCAGTGATGATAAAGAAAAGTACTTTCTCCATTTAGCATCCACCGGTGTCAAGCTACCCAAGGATTATAATGTGGAAGATCTCAAGGAGAAGGAAGTACCAAACCCCATATATATCCTTACCAAGCAACTCAATCAGATGCAAAAAGAACTCACCAACCTCAAACAAGAGAAGGAGAAGCCTAAAACAAAATACTCTTTGGACACCATTTGTCCATTTCCTTTTGAAAAGAGTATCACTATGGTCCCATTTCCTCCCAACGTGACAAGGCCAAAGTATGACAAATACATGGCAGAAACTGATCCATAGGACCATGTAAGGGAATTTTGTGCCCTTAGCATCGAGTACATGCATGAACAGACATATCTCATGCGATTGTTTCTGGGAAGTTTAGGAGGTAATGCCATGGAATGGTTCTCAAAACTATACCCAAAGGTCAAGACATTTGAGGAGTTGATCCAATGATTTATTCAACATTACTCCTACAATATTTAGCATGATGTCACTATGATGGACTTATGTAACACAAAATAGAAAATGGGGGAATCATTCACACACTTCCTACAAAGATGGAGGAAGATTTTTGCACGGTATTCAAGAGTCATTCCTGAAATAGAGAAAATGGAAATCTTCATCAATAATCTGGTACCTGAATTGAGTTATGCTCTACAAATGTAAGACTCTCCTAGTTTTGATAGGATGATTAAGAATGCCCTCTGTATTGAGGAAGTAATGGTCAAAAGAGGAGAGATCACTCTTCAAAATGAAAACAAGACCAGCAGCTCCAACTCCAAGCCTAAATGGTGGAAGCAAAACAAAAATGTTGTTAATGACGGAGTGGTTGATGCCTCTAACATTAATCCTAAAACTGAGGCATTCAATCTAACCAATGGCATGCAAGCGAGTAAAGATGCTAAAGTCACACCTCATGTTCCCAAGGCAAACAATGATAATGACAAGGGATAGTCATGGACTTCAAAACCTCATAGAACATTCACTCCTCTGGGGGAGCCTCTTGAGACTGTCTTGAAAATACTGGTGGACAATAAAGTTCTTACAATTTCTGATTCCAAATTATGTGAACCAATGGTCAAACCCAGGTGGTGGGATGATAACTCTTATTGTGTGTTCCACAAAAACAAGGGACACAAGACAAATAATTGTCTTAATCTTAAGCATGTTATCCAAGACCTCATCGAAGGAAGTAAGATCAAGGTAGACGGACATACTACCAATGAGGACCATACAGTGTTTAACAAACCCTTTCCTAATTACAATCAAGGAGAAACATCTAAAGGGAAAGGTAATGAGGTAAACTACACCTACTCAAAGAATGATAATGTGATTAACATGCTCGACACTAAGACTAAATACATTAATGTAATCACAATTAAAGGTGTGTCATCCCTCTTAAATGCTGTAACATGGAGCCAAGAACAGGATACAATCAAAAGACCTCCAAAACTGACACCGGTGTCAACATCAAAGGTTCCTATTGTGACTATTCCTAAACTAGCAGCAAAACACATGGTCACTATCCCTGGAGCAAAATATGACTTGGTAGACCAATTGCAACGGACCTCTGCCAAAATTTCCATCTTCAAATTGCTCAATATATCCATAGTACATAGGGAAATCCTGTAACAAGCCCTACACGCTGATAATATTCCAAAAGATATAGATATAGACAAGTTCCAAGTGATGGTCAATCATATCTCAGTGCCGCATTACCTCTCCTTTTCTGAAGAGGATGACAAATCATTGATCCATCCACACAATCAACCCCTCCATATCAAAGTCCTTATCCATAAATCCTGTGTTAGATGCATATTGATAGATGGAGGTGCTGGATTGAATATCTGTACATTGGATTTAGTCAGGAGAGTAGGCCTCTCAGAGAAAACAATTGGCTCTAGAAACAAGATAACCATTAAAGCTTATGATGAGGAAGAAAGATCCTCCAGAGGTATTATTTGTCTACCCATCAGAGTTGGGCCAATTGAGAGGAACGTCATATGTCAAGTTCTAGACTTACCATTGGCCTACAATATCCTCCTAGGGAGACCTTGGCTTCATGAGATGCAAGTTGTACCATCCACTTATCACCAATGCATAAAATTCCCACATAATGGGGTAGAAGTGACGATTTCTACAAATGCCAACTACACTTGCAACAATATCAAAACAGGTAGCATGATCCCACACAACAAGGAGGCTCTAGATGCAGTTGCTCCTGAGACTACCAAGGATATGGTTATGAAATGTTTTAGCAAGACCTTGAACCTTCAAGAAATAGGTATGGGAGAGTACAAGCTGGATCTAACTCCCTCGCTGACAGAACTTCCAGTGTCACCAAGATCCTATGGGAAACCTTCATCAAAATTTACACCTCTAGCATCCAAGGAGCCAAAAGTACACAAAGAAACTGGCATGATAAAGGCATCCACATCTTCTTCAGATAACACAGAAGAACAAGCAGTCTTGGATTGGCTCTACAAAGGTGAACTGGTGGAATCTGAGGTCAAACATGTAAAGATATCCCTAGAACAGTATGGGAAGGGATATGACTTCCTCATGCAAATGGGCTACAAAGGAAAGGGACCTCTAAATGACACAGGATGATGGATTATTGAACCTATACCCATGGAGTTCCGCAACAACAGAGATAAAATAGGACTGGGTTTTAACACCAAAATTGATAAATCTATTTCCAAAAAGAGTCCACCATCTGAAGTAGGGAGTGATCAGACAGATGACATAGTGCTAGAACTATGGCCTTATGAGAGATTATTACATATTGATGCCAAAAATTCAACATACCAAGGAGAACACTATGTACCTAGCTTTGAGGCACCACAAGATCTTCACACTCCTTTGCTAGAACAACCTCCCATTCAAGAGGTAGGGGACACCATAGCAACAATCACTCAAGAGATACCCCAGCCACAAAATTTACATCCTAACTAGAGGCAGTTGGTCACAATTTCACGTGTCCTTGATCTACCTCACTTTGATCTACAAACAGAAAATCGAGTACATCAAATAACCATTGCTGAATACTTGAACAGATCTGATGATGATGTCACAGACTCTCATGACTATGAGTGGGACCGGTTTTCTATTGCCTTTGAAGAGATTGGAATAGATATAATCCACATGTTTGCAACTCCCTGAGCTCCTAGTAAAAGATCTGACACTCCTTTCAATGATACTAATCCTCCTGAAGTAGAAGAAGAGTTCATTCCCCCAATCATTGATGGAGACACTGGTGAATACATAAGCCTAGATGAATTTCATAGACTATAGGCAAGAAGCCTCCTTTTGCAGAGACAAGACGATGAGACCTCTACTGATGAGTCACTAGAGTTTTATCCACATACGACTAATAATGACCCTTTTAACAATGATCTTGCTCTTATTGATCTAAATATCAAAGAACTTAACTTAACAAATAGTGTCATGTCGGTTAATGGTCTTGATGCTAACACGATGTTGTCCTTCTTAGACCCTAACTCCCTGACACTGGTACTTCCAGACCTGATTGATTGGATTGAAATGAATCTAATTCCTATCCTTGACTATCCCAATGACCACTCCCTAGCTTGTTATCTCAATGCTTGTGAACCTTACCCTTCCTCCACCAATGCAAGGAGTGAGAACATGTCATAGGAGGATATCAAGTTTCTTAGTCACAAACTGAAAAATAAAAATAAAAAGTGGACTGATGGTGAAAACCACTTTGTGGAAGTATCAGATCCCAAAATAGTAAAGAAAAAAGATGTATCCAATGGTGAAAACCTCTCTGAGGTGCCAAAGGATGAGACTCTTGATATCCTCCCTAAACACTTTCAAGAAAGATCTTCAGTTTTGATTGAACCAACGCAGCCAGTAAACTTGGGTACTATTGAAAATCCTCAAATAGTTCACCTGGCACAATCTTTATCAGAAGAAGAGAAGGTACATCTCATAGAGTTCCTGAAGGAAAATAAGATCAACTTTTTATGGTCTTACACTGATATGCCAGGGATAGATCCTAATCTCATCATGCACCACTTATCTATAGCTCCTGGGATCAAGCCTGTGAAACAAAAAATTAGAAAGATGCATCCTCATGTTGCATTATTGGTAAAAGTGGAGCTAGAAAAGTTGTTAAAAGATGGATTTATTTGAGTGATTGCCTATGCAAGGTGGATCTCCAATGTGGTCCCCATTTCTAAATCTGATAAATCTATCAGGATCTGTATAGACTTCAGAGACCTAAACAAAGCATGCCTGAAAGATGATTTTCCTCTACCAAACATTTACATGATCATAGATCTTATAGCAGGCTTCTAGATGTATTCATTAATGGATGGATTCTCGGGCTATAATCAAATCAAGATCACCCCTGAGGATCAAGAGAAAACCACATTCACATGCGCATGGGGAACCTTTTGCTGAAATGTCATGCCTTTTGGGTTAAAGAATGTTGGTGCAACATATCAAATGGCCATGACAACAATATTCCATGACATGATGCACAAGAACATGGAGGATTATGTTGATGACACATTGGCTAAATCCAAAGAAAGAGGTACTCATATTGCTGACTTGAGGAAAATATTGGATCGCATGGAATAGTTTCAACTCAAACTCAACCCCAAGAAATGTGCCTTTGTGGTCCAATCAGGGAAGCTCCTAGGATTCATAGTATCAGCAAAGGGAATCGAGGTAGATCCTGCAAAGGTAAAGGCTATTCTAGAGATGGCTCCTCCACGTAATATCAGTCAAATGAGGATACTACAAGGGAGACTCCAGTCTATCAGGAGATTCATATCAAAACTTGCAGATAAGGCACGGCCCTTTACTAAGCTACTACATAAAGGGGTTACATTCAACTGGGATGAACACTGTGAAGAAAAATATAGAGAATTGAAAGCGTACCTAGCTACTCCACCTATCCTTATGGTTCCTATTCATGGAAAACCCCTACTTCTATACATTTCTGCTACAGCTACATCCCTAGGAGTATTACTGGCGCAAGAAGATGAGACAAAGAAATAACAAGCTATCTACTACATTAGTAGAACACTGGTCACCTTCAAGCTTAATTATAACATTATTGAAAAAGAATGCTTAGCACTTGTATTCACATCACAAAAATTGAGACACTACATGCTCTCTCATATAGTGAAGCTCATTGCTAAGATTGATCCTCTAAAGTATATTTTGAGTAGAACAACATTAACAGGACGTTTGGAAATATGGGTCCTAATTCTGAGTGAGTTTGACATCAAATATGTTGAATAGAGAGCTATCAAAGGATAGGTGCTTGCAGATCAATTGGTTGATTCACCACTTCAAGATGATGAACCTCTACTAATTGAATTTCTTGATGAAACAATCATGCATCTCACTGAACATCCCTGGAAGATGTACTTTGATGGTTCCTTCACTCAACAAAGATCTGGAGCAGGAGTCCTCTTCATAACTCCACAAGGATACAAGATTCCCAAATCTTACAAATTGATGTTTCCATGCACCAAAAATATCTCAGAACATGAAGCATTGGTCAATGGCCTCAAGCTAGCCATGGAATGGAAGATCATAGAATTACACGTGTATAGTGACTCCCAACTAATTATCAATCAAGTCAATGGGGAGTATCAAAAAAAATATGAAAATTTGATGCCCTACAAGAAACTAGTTGATGATCTGAAGAAGTACTTTGTCTTTGTCACCTTCCAGCAGATACCAAGATCAGAGAACAAGACTGCAAATGCTATGGCTACCTTGGCATCCATGTTGCAACTAGAGAAGCATCAATTCTGCTATGACTTCTTGGTGGAAGAAATATCCTATCCTGCCTTTGATACCCCTGAATACCAGGTAATATGTGCCTTAACTACCCCAGATCAATCTCGATATGCTGATATTATTGCTTATCTTTCCAATCAAACCATTCCTTCCAATCTATCTAGAAATGAGAAAAGATCCCAGATTAGGACAGCATCGTGTTACATACTCATAACTAACAACCTATATTGGTGTAGTCTTGATGGTACACTTCTTCAGTGTTTAGAACTCAAAGAGTCTAATCTAGCATTAAAAGATGTCCACGAAGGCATATGTGGATCACACTCGAACGACTTTTCATTAGCCAAGAAATTGCTCAAAGTAGGCTATTGTTGGCCTACCATGGAGAAATATTCTATTCAATTTTCAAAAGCATGTCTTAAATTCTAGACACATGGAAACCTTATTCATGCTCCTACCAAAGAACTTATACCTTTTATAACACATTGGCCATTTCAGCAATGGGCCTTTGACTTGGTTGGACAAATATATCCCAACTCTTCAAATGGACACAAGTTTATCATTACGACCACTGAGTATTTCATAAAGTGGGTCAAAGTCGTGCCGCTAATCAAAGCCACTGGCAAACAAGTGGCTATGTTCATTCTAAACTACATTATTTGTAGGTATGGGATACCCTCTTCAATTATGACAGACAATAGGGGCCAATTTAAAAATCAAGACATTGATGACCTTTGTGAACAGTTCCATATTACTCAACATTGCTCCTCAATCTATTACCCTCAAGGTAATGGACAGGCTGAGGCATCCAACAAGAATATTCTCAAGATTCTACACAGAACTGTAAGCAAGTTTGGTAGAGACTGGCATCTACAACTGAATCTGGCACTATGGGCCTATAAAAAAAGTATCTGAACACCAACTAGAGCCATGCCATTTTCTCTAGTCTATGGCACTGAAGTGGTATTACCTATTGAGGTTGAAATCCCATCTTTGCAGATATCTTTACAAGGACTGGTTACTGATGAGCAATACCGCATTGATAGGATAAATTTATTGAACCTACTAGATGAGCGCAGACAACAAGCATTCTATCACCTCAAAGTGTATCAAACAAGAATGTCCAAAGGTTACAATAAAAAGGTCAAACCACACAAATTTGAAGTCGGAGACCTTGTCCTCAAGGAAAATCCTAAGAACCAGCCCAACAGGGAACAAAAAGGAAAGTTTGAGCCTAATTGGCTAGGACCTTATGTTATCACTGCCACTTTTGGGACTAGAGCTTATCCGTTAGCTACACCTGAGGGAGACATTCTTTCAGATCCTATCAACACTCTACATTTGAAGCAGTTCTACGCTTAATTTTTGGCTAAGCAGAGCCTATACAGCAAAAATTTCTTGCAAAATACCAAAAATATTCAGAAAATTGATCCTGAAGAAATCCAAAAATAGTGGAAAAAATCCTACAAAATGGGTATGCTTGGTGAAAACCTGGTAAATAGGCACCTTGATGCTACAAAAACATTTAAAAAAGAAAAAATAGCAAAAAAATTGAAAAAGAGAAAAAGTGCCTTGATGAGCACCTGGTAAAATAGGCATCTTAGTAGCAAAAAAAGAAAAGAGACTTCATACGCTGACTTCATTTTTTTCCTGTGCTCATACGCTGACTTCATTTTTTTCTACATGACTATCTTATCCTCGCTTGGGATTTTTCTATCAGTATATCTTAAGAATAAGTCATTCTGCACTGGGGGCATCTTTGTTGGCATATTCAGTCGCAGTTGCTAGGTTTCTCTAGGTTGGTTTACCTCGCAAACACAATGTTTCTCGACACATGCAAAACAATGTCACTTTTTCAGAACCAAGCTGTATTTTCAAACATCACATATTCATACACGACATTAACAGTGACAAACATTCCTACAAGGCTATATTGGATCACAAATATGAATGGATTATCCTATCAATGCACAGACATGGAACACCACATTGCTTCTATTCTAATTTTATGATTGATGAATCTCTATTATGTTTGACATATGAATGAACAAGTACTACTTAAACACACAGTTTGATAATAGTTTGATTATGATTCTTTAAATGTCCTGATGATATTTTTAACTAGGGGCATCTAGGTAATTATAAATTTTATTTGATTGATTCACAATTGATGATTTATTATGTCTTCTTAGTTACTCAATGACGTCTGCACAAAGACAAAGAGTCACAAAGATAGCGGGCATAATGTTTTCTTGAATTTTTGCGTATGGTGATTGTTCCAAGTGATCCTATAAATTTCACCTAACTAGGATGTTTATGGTAAGAGCTACCACTATGGGTGGATAGCCGCATATATCTCGATCTTCGTTATGTGTAAACTACGTTGAGTTTGACACAATTTCCTTGTCTATTTTCTTATCCAGATTTTCACTAAGGTATATGAATCATAATGTACCCAAGGATATGAATTTTCAAGGTCATTGTGGGTCCAATATCTTGCCTTAATCAGAATCTGGTCTATTAAAAGGAAGGTGACTATTTTGTTAACCTAGCTTCTATGCCTTGATGCCTAAGTCTATTTATGACATTTCAATAAAATATAGTATTCATATTATCATAATATCAGTGGGTATTAGTGATGATTGTACTATCAGATGGTATCCGTTCCAAAACCACCCAATGATGATAAAAAGATATACACTTGCTAAAATCAGTAACAAGTCCTAACGAGTCTGCATATAGCTACATTTAGAGGTTGCATGGTGCATTTATAACAGAAATAACAGCATAAGGAATTTTGAGCTCAAAAATGATTTCTCTCTTCTTCTAAATCTAAGTTAATTACATAATCAATGATTTCTGAAATCTCTGATCTATCGAGAACAAAACCGAACTCACATTTTCACGTAATTAACTTGGTAATTGTGTGTTTATTTTTAAACACACTTTCTTTTCCCACTTCTACTCCATTCTTTCTTGTCCTAACTGCTTCCTGCAAGTGATACATTCTTTCCACTGAGGGATTTTATTCTTTTCCTTTGATTTCATTCCCGAGGGGGCATGATCACACTATCATCAATTAAATTTTTGCTCGAAACAACATTAAAAATGACTTTGTTATCAAACAAACTAGGGGCATGACAGTTTCCTTGACAAAGTCAGAAATGTTGGATAGAAAGCTTTGGTTCTCATAAGCTAGATATCTTGTGTTTCCTTATTTTTAGAAGATTTTTATTAAAGCTCCTAGCAGCTTCATACTGACTTTTTGGATGACAATCAAGTTCAGAATCAGTATCATCAATTTTTGGACGACAACCAAGTTCATAATTGGTATTTTTAAAATATTTTATTGATCTTTGGATGACAACCAAGTTCAAAATCAATTCTATTAATTTTGTTCAATCAAGTGCGACACTGATCTCATCAACATTTTGTTCGACAACCAAGAACGAGATTCTCAATCTTTCTGAAGTCAAAATTAAAAACTTTCTTTAAATCAATGCGCTACTCGCACATCAATTCAAAGAGGGGCAAATGTAACCACCTGAATTTGGTCTATTCCAACTATGGACCCTATTTTACCTAAGTGTGATCATACCCTTGATTATGTCCAAATGACCCTGTTACTGCTTGACATAATTCTTCAAATCAATTTAATATTCTAGGTGATTTTTATCACTAAATTGTATTAACTATTATAGTCATACAATTCAAATCAATTTAAACCAATTAAATCAAATCAAATTCAAACATGGCTATAGTATTTAATTATAAAGGAATTAAATGAATCTCTAAATCAAATACCCACTTGCAAAATAACCCCTTCCCCTAGCCTATTTAATTTAATTAAAATGGCTATAGTCCCCTAATTATTAAAAAGCAATTAAATTATTTTAATAATTAGTTTCTTATTTTTGAATGAATTAAATAAGTTTAATTCATTTAAATAATATTCTCCTAAACCCCAACCTAACCTATCTCAACCACTTCTACCCTGGGTTCTAACCCTTCTCAACCCATTCACCCTTGCTAATCTAATTCCTAATCCTAATTCTACCCTAACCCACCTCCTAATGTTGTCACATTCCATTAAGAAATGATTAACAACTCCACCCACTTGAGAAAGTCATGGTATCTCAAGATTCCTTTCTCAAGGTCCACCTTCTCAAGCTTGACCCTTAACCCTTCCCATGCTCCTTTAAGGCCTTCATTAATGCCTTATTAATGAGAAGACATTAAGCCTATGTCTCTCCAATGTCTTATTAATACCTTGGGAATTAATGCTTCTTACACCTACATTAATGAGTCTCCCAACTCATTAATTTACCATGTTCCCCCCCTCTCTCTCTCTCTCTCCCATTCTCCTATAAATAGAAGCCATTTTTGAGAGCAAATAAGTCTTCACCTTAGATCAAAAATACATTGGTATGTTGTTGGATTACTTCTAGACTAAAATTTCACTTCATGTTTCATGCTTTTCCATTGCTATTATTCACATGCTTAGAGCTAGAATGCTTGTTTATTATCTTTATAGCTTGATTTAACACTAAAAATCCTTCATGCTAGGTTGTATTTGTCACTAATTGTAGCATATTCTGAGGGCTAATATGTTACCAATCACACTCCTCTTAGTTAGAAGGTAATAGGTCGATATTAGTAGGTTTTTCATGCTTGACTAACCATTTCGTGCTAATGCAATGACTTATTGAGTGTTTGTGTCTTTCTTAACAGGTTCCCAAATACACAGTCATACACACACACACACACGTGTGTGTGTGTGTGTACATACATATATATATGTACATACACACACACACGTGTGTGTGTGTGTGTGTGTGTTTCAAAAATATTTTTAATTCAGCATATTCCTTTTGAAAATATAATTAATGTCACATTTAGGTCACCACATATATGATAATTAATATCAGAAAATTATATGTTTTGATTCAATTAATTGGGGAAGGGCCCCAACCCTTTAGAGTTTTAATCAAAAATCATAGAAATGGTTTGGAGATGAAGCCACCCAAACAACATCAAAATATAAAAGTTTATAAGTTACAGTACGTGTGTGCTAAAAATGTGTCACACTTCTATGAATCATTATATCCATGATCACTCAAGAATGAGGTCTCAAATGGAGACTTATAGCTCTCTATTCATGGAGTGCAAAGGTGTGTGATGGAGGCCCTTAGATTGACCTAGTTTGTGCCCCTGCAAGTAAACCATAAAATGAGAGATTCTATATAATAATGCATAATTTTGTCTATATGATAATGAAATTAATCTATATGATAACAATGCATGATTATTCTATGAAAGGAAATACGAATATAAAATTAATCTATGAAATAAAATATGATTTTAATCTAAAATGCAAATGCAAAATTAATCTAAATGAATTGCCATGAATGCATAAGAGAAGAAGATAAGAAGAGAGAACTTGCAATATCCAAGCTCAAGTGCTCAAATTCTCCTCCAAAATTGCTCTTCAATCCTGCAGCATAACAATAAACTAAAGAATGTGTGTATTTTTTTATTATTATAATGAGAAGGAGAGGCTTCCTTATAAAGAGCAATGGACGATGGAGATTAAGAGGTAAAAAAAAGGAAATAAAGCAATGGTGGAGATTAAATCTTGGTTGATCCATGTGCTTTAAATCTTCAAAAGGCAAGATCAAAGGGCTATGATTAAGAAGCAAAAAGCCCACCACTTAGGAAGATATAGAGAAAAAAAAAAGATTTTTATTTATTTTTTTTATTTGATTTATTTTCTTTTTTTCATCAAAAAGAGAGCTTTAAGTGGGGATTTTATTTAATTAAAAGAGGAATTTTCTTTTAATTAAATAAGATAAGATTATTTAATTAAAAGAGGGATATTAATTAAATAAAATAAAATCATTTAATTAAAAATAGATATTTTAATTAAATAAGGTTATTTCATTCAAGAGATATTTTCTTTTATTTAAATAAGATTATTTCATTTAATAAAAAGAGATGTTTTCTTTCAATTAAATAATATTATTAAAAAATTGATCAAACCTTAGGAAATATTGAAATAATTAAATTAATTACGATTTGATAAAGGAAATTGATTTGAATTGAAAATGTTGCAAAGCATTGATTCAAGAATTTGATAAATTGATTATGGTTATTTGATAAATTGAAGAATGGGGGCCCATAATCTAGGCGACCATTTTAGAGTGCATACATTTGCCGCTCTTTAACTAATGTGTGATCTTTATGTGAACACATGTAATCAAAGAATGTAGTTGAAGTGTGAGATTGATTTGGGATCACAAAACAACCTAGACATGTGATCTTTATGGGAACACATCAGGACAAAGATAAGCAGATTGAAAAAGACAAGGTCAACACCCCTGTAAATAGGTAATTGACATGTCAGAGATAAGAAGCTCAAGAAATGTTGCCCAAAGTAGAGAAATTGATATGATTGATAAAGCTGAATCAAGGATTGAAGTTTGATAGGTACTAGCCCCTCGTGATCAAAATCGAAATGACATAGAGGAGAAACAACAAATTGATAAATTTGATCAAATCAAACTAAAGATAAGGTTCTTGATATAAGATGAAAGATATAAGGATAACAGAACTAAGGTAGATCATCAAGCATGAAAGATTAGAAGAAAAGAAGTGGGGTGAAAGCGAATGGAAGATAGAAGTTTGGAAGAGGTGGAAAGAAATGGAGAGAAGAAAGAGAATTTGCCTTAAGAAAGAGAATGCCCCAAAATCAATCAACTATTT
>MU227244.1:11467969-11513811 GCA_018584345.1 Thuja plicata | reverse complement strand
AACAATGCAAGCTACATGAAAATGCAAAGGTGTACTTGCAATAGAGAAACTATAACATAGGACTTTGTGTTCATCATTCATGAGAGAATGTTAAGGAACTTATTTTCATCATTGGGCCATTATTAACAGACATCATAAAATTGCACAATCATCACTAGTCAAAAGCGCAACTACGAAGATATGAATGTAATTTATATCAGATTGGAATGTGGAAAGATTCTAACATAAGCATCAAAGACATAAAGGTCAAGATTACTTTGATGTTAGCTTACCCAATTTAATGTAGCAAAACCATGCTTGCATCAAGGCATAGAGGCTAGGATGACCAGAAGAATGGTTGTGCAAAAATAGTTAAGCATAAAGCAAATAAAAACATGTCCCATGCCCCAAGTCCTCTAGCTATGCATCACAGAGAAACTTATTAGACAAGGACACTCAACGAAAATCAATAACAGATAGCACACAAAGAAAAGCTCATGACATAGCTCAAGCATTAAGTGTTGTGTTTAAAAATTTGAGTGTGTTAACTGATACTAAGTTTTGAGGATAATGATCGAATCATTGCAAGCAGGTAAGATCACATGACAAAACTGGGTAAGACAAAACTGATAAGTGTTGAAAAACACTCGATGTCCAGGGTTGTATTGAAAAACATAGTTGGGGTGGTGTTGAAAAACACTATTTGTGAGGTGTCCTAAAGACTAACGCATCCAAGAGATTGAAGCTAACACAGTTATGCCCCCTAGACAAAGACAAAGACCAATTCCAGACTAAGGTGACAAGGACAAGATATGATGGACAAAGGCTAAGTGTTGAGGACACGCGCTAAGAAATAGGGGTGCAAAGGCCTCAAGTAGTGCCCGTTTCTAGGTTTTCACCACTTGGATTTTATTACAATTTTTTCATTTTTTTTCTTCTTTTTTTCAGGATGTTTTATAATTTTTTTAAATTTTTTCTACCAAGGTGCTTGTTTCCAGGTTTTCACCAAGGCACTTTTTCTATTTTTTTGAATTTTTTAAATTTTTTGAATTTTTTGATTTTTTTTTATATTTTTGGAATATATAATTTTTTTGAAGATACATCAAAGTGCCTATTGATAAGTTTTCACTAAGATGATCATTTTTTCATGACATCTTCTAATTTTTAGAATTTTTGACAATATATCATTTTTTGGATTTTTGCGGGATCAATAATTATGTACAAAGGATGTCCCCAGACAGAATGGGAATCATAGATAGAACTTCTTCAGGTGAAAGACATTGATAGGATCAGGGAGATTCTCTCCTTGTACTATAGACAGTAAATAAGCACCTGTCCCAAAAGCTTCTATAATGATGTAAGGTCCAAGCCAATTAGGTTCAAATTTGCCCTTTGGATCTCTATGTTGTTGATTCTTGGGATTTTCACGTAGGACAAGATCTCCTACTTGAAACTCTCTAGGGTGAACCTTTTTATTGAAGGCTTTGCACATGTGCTTTTGATAAACCCTCATATGGTCAAATGATGTTTGAGGTTTCTCATCTAGAAGTTCTAACTCTTGAAGTCTCATGATGCGGTAGTCTTCATCTGTAACTAGACCTTTAAGGGAAACTCTAAGTGAAGGAATCTCAACCTCCAAAGGTAACACTGCTTCACCGCCATATGCAAGGGAAAAAGGAGTAGCCCCAATAGGAGTGCAAATACTCATTCTATAGGCATAGAAAGCTGAATTTATCTGTAAGTGTCAATCTCTTCCATTCTTACAAACTGTTCTATGTAAGATTTTAAGAATGGTTTTGTTTGATGCTTGTACTTGACCATTTCCTTGTGGAAAGTAAATGGAGAACCAATATTGTTTAGTCTTGAATTTCTTGCAGAGTTGTTTAAGGTCCTTATTTTTGAACTGGCCTTCGTTGTTAGTGATAATCTTGGAAGGCACTCCATATTGACAGATGATATGGTTTAGAATGAATAGAGAGACTGTCTTGCCTGAGGCAATAGAAAGTGGGACAATTTCTACCCATTTAGTGAAGTAATCTGTAGTAGTGATAATAAACTTGTGTCCACCTGATGAGTTGGGATGAATCTTCCCAACAAGGTCAAAGGCCCAGCATTGAAATGGCCAATGAGATATAGAAAGAATGAGCTCCCTGCCTGGAGCATGTACTAGGTTACCATGTTTTTAACACTTTTCACATGACTTTGCAAAAGCTATTGCATCAATCTGCATTGTAGGCCAATAGTACCCTTCCCTAAGCAAACTTTGGGCCATGACAAGACCATTGGAATGTCCCCCATAGATGCCCTCGTGGATGTCAACTAATGCTTGGTCAAATTCTTCTTTTTCTAAGCATCTAAGAAGTGTTCCATCTAGACCCCTCCTATACAAATCACCAGTAACAAGGGAATGTCGAGAGGCATTTTAGGTAAGGTTTCTGCATTCACATCGGTTAAAGGTTTTAGGTATAATGCCATCACAAAGGTATGAGTAAATGGCACCATAACGGGATGACTCATGACCAACAAGGGTAAAAATGATATGGATTTCTTCAGAGTCATATATAGAGTGATGTAGCTCTTCCACTACGAATTCAAATCTTGATTCATGTTTCTCTAACTAAAGGAGTGAAGCAAGTGTAGCCATAACATTAGCTGCTTTATTTTTTGCTCTAGGGATTTGCTAAAACGTGACAAATGTGAAGTAGCGTTTCAAGGAATCAACCATTTGCTTGTAAGGTGCCATTTTCTCATGTTTTGTTTGATATTCATCATTAACTTGGTTGATTATCAGCTGTGAATCCCCATAGATGTGTAACTTTGTGATTCTCCATTCTATGGCCATCTTAAATCCATTTGTTAAATCTTCATACTCAGTAATGTTGTTTGTACATGGGAACAATAATTTATAAAACTTAGGGATCGTGTACCCATGAGGAGAAATAAACAACACACTAGCTCCTAAACCATTTTGCATAAAGGATCCATCAAAGAACATCTTCCGTGTTCTTTCATTCATATACATGAGGTGCTCATCTGGGAAGTCAACTTGAATAGGTGCATTATCTTATATTGGGAAATTAGCCAATTAATCTGCTATGGCTTGTCCTTTGATTGCTTTACGCTCAATGTACTCTCTGAAAGGATCATCATCCATTTAGCAAGTCTACCTATGAGGGTGACCTTACCTAGCAAATTTTTGAGTGGATATATTTTTTCTATTAGGTGTATAGTGTGCGCAAGCATGTAATGTCACAACTTTTGGGAAGCAAACACAACTGCAAGGCAAGCTTTCTCAATTCTGGTGTAGTTAACCTCGTATGAAACAAGAGTATGACTAATATAGTATATTTCTCTTTCTTTCCCATTTTCATCAAGTTGAGCTAGTAATGCCCCCAAGGAAGATTTTGTCACTAAAATGTATAGAATAAGTGGTTTCCCTAGGATAGGAGGCATTAAAATAGGAGGATTTGCAAAGTATTTCTTGATTTGATCTATTCTCTTTTAACAATCCTCATTCCAAACACATTTGACTCCTTTGTGTAAGTTCTTGTTGAAGGGTTGAGCTATATCCTCCAATTGTGAAATAAATCTCCTTATAGATTGAAGACGTCCTTGAAGACTCCTCATTTGACTAATGTTTCTAGGAGGTGGCATATCTATGATTGCTTGGACTTTTTTAGGGTCTACCTCTATTTCTTTTCCTGAAGTGATGAAGCCAAGTAGTTTTCTAGAGGTTACTCCAAATGCACACTTTTTAGGATTTAACCTTAGTTGAAATTGTTCCATGTGATCTAGAATGACTTCTAAATCATCTAAGTGTGTATCTCTTTGTTTAGAATTTTCCATGGTGTCATCCACATAATATTCCATGTTTTTATGCATCATGTCATGAAAAATAGTTGTCATAGCTCATTGATAGGTGGCTCCTACATTTTTTA
Source organism: Thuja plicata (assembly GCA_018584345.1). Lineage (NCBI taxonomy): Eukaryota > Viridiplantae > Streptophyta > Pinopsida > Cupressales > Cupressaceae > Thuja > Thuja plicata. Next base: position 11,509,894 of record MU227244.1, on the reverse strand, counting down.
ATCTAAAAGGCATAACGTTCCAACAATAGGTACCCCATGCACAAGTGAATGCAGTATTTTCTTAATCTTCAGGAGCTATCTTAATCTGATTGTATTTGGAAAAACCATCCATGAAGGAATAAATCTCATAACCTGCAGTCATATCCACTATCATGTCTATATTGAGAAGTGGAAAGTCATACTTTGGGCATGCTCTATTGACATCTCTAAAATTTGTGCAAACTAGAATGGATTTGTCATGTTTGGAAACTAGTACAATGTTTGATATCCATTCAACATAGGTGATAGCTATTATTAATCTTGCACTAAGGATTTTCTCCAATTCTGCTTTGAATAGGAGAGCTATGTGAGGATGCATCTTTCTCAATTTATGTTTAACTGGTTTGACACCCAGAGCTATGGACAAGTAATGCATGATAAGATTAATGCCCAATCCTGGCATATCTGAATAAGTCCATGCAAAGTTGATCTTCGTTTTTGGTAAGAACGTAGTGTAACCTTATTTTTCTTGAGGTGTCAGGGACTCAACTAAGTGTACTATTTGTGGAGCCTCATCTATACCCAAATTAACTTCTTGTGTTGGTTCAATAAGCACTGAAGATCTATCTTGAAAATAGCTAGGGAGACTATCAAGTACCTCATCCTTAGGTGCCTCAGAGAGGTTTTCACCCTTGGATACATCATTTATTTTTACTTTTTTTGGTTCTGACACTGCCACACAGTGGTTTTCACCATCATAACTCCTATTCTTTTGATTTTCTTTTCTTTTTATTTTGTGACTAAGGTACTTGATGTCTGGCTCTATCATGCTAGTAGCTGGTTCACTGGTGGAAGAGACTACGAGTTCAATGGCATTTAGATAACATGCTATCTCATAATCATTTTGAAATGTTAAGAGCTCATGTTCTTGATAGCATTGGGATAAATCAATGTGGTCAAGATGAACAAGAGGCAAGTCAATGACTGGTTCAAGGTTATAAATGTGAATGATATTATCGCTGGTGACTAAAGAGTCAGAGTCTGTCAAGTATCCCTCTAAGCTAACCAAATTAGGATTCATCCTAACAAGCGAAGAATCATCCACTAATTCAACACGTGAGTTCAAATCCTCTAATCCTACATGTGACTTATTGGCTACTTCAGGTTCAAAACTATAAGTGTGGATAACATCAATATCTTTATCAACTATGGAGGACTAAGAAAAGGAGTCCCATTCATACTCATATGAACTTGTGTCTAAACTGTGACTAGGATGCTTACACCATGAAGGTTTGGGACATCTTGATGTGGAAGGTCCAATGTCACCTTCTCTTTCCATTAAACGAACAAGATTCTTTCTTTGACATTTTCTGAAAGGATCTTCTATATCTGATTCATCTTGTTCTAAAGTTGTGATTGATGCATGGGTGACTAGAATATCTGAATCTCCCCAAAGGAGATTAGTGGAAGGGATCCAATCTTCACACATATCTTGTTGATTTTTCAAGTTAGGTACATGTTATGCCCTGCATCCCTGTCCCTACATTTTGTGTGCAAAATGTTGAGTCCCCCTTTTTTTTGTTTTTGCTTGCGGTTTTGCCTTGTCTTTCTTTCCCTTTTGTTTTATTTCTCTGTGGTTTTATTCTCCGGTGTGGTGTTTTATTTGTTTGGTTTTCACCTCCGAGACTCTGGTCCCAGAGGTTGTCCTTTGTTGGGAACCAAATTCCAGACTCTGGGATTCTTCGCCATGATGTTCTTAAGGATATCATTGCGGGAATCCACAGGCCCGGAGGCCGGAGGTTTGCCTGTCTGGAGATTTCTGGAAAGAGGAGGATTACCTTTTTACCACGGGTATAAATAGAACTTATCTATCATTTTTACATTTACCGCGATTAAAACTTTCAAGCACTTAGAGCGATTAACAGAGCATTTGCAGAGAGTTTATGATAATCAACGCTTAACACTTCTAGTCACTTTCAGGCAATTGCGAGTGCTTCATGGTGGTGATTTTGAAAATATTTGATGACTTGAGCTATTGTAGATCTCCTGTGGTAACTCCTTTCCTCCACCTTCTACATTCTCAGGTTGGTCTTTTCATTCTCGCCTCTCTGGTTTTCTTCCATTTTTGTTTGGTTCTATTTGTCTTGTTTGTTTTGTCATTTTTCTGTTTGGTTTGTTCACTATTTTTTGGTTCTGCCACCCTTTGGTGGGTCAACTCTGCCAGAGGGTTGTCTTCCCTCTATGCAGAAGTAGTTTGTCTGTAAATTCTATAAATAATTGTATATATGTTTCTGCCTTGCCTGGTTTCCCGCAGAAGTCATTCCGTGTTGTATATTTATCTATATGTGTGTATATTCATGTATATCTAGTGTATATCCCCCTCTATTCTATGTATATATCCTTCATCCTTGGTGTATATCCTTCCAGGTGGCTCGACAAGCTGGTCGAGTTGCCTGTGTTTCTGGTTTTCTGCCCATGAACTCGCTTCGGGGCAGAAAACCACCTGTTTGAAACTCGGCTCTCGGCCAGTTTCAAATAGGTAGTTTTCTCTCTCCTCCATGAAGTCTGTCAGACCCTCATTTATGTCCCATACATACAATCAATTCCAGCCAAGTGGCCTTCACTTTTCATGTGTTTAGACAGTTGGCTCCGCCGTCATCGCCATAACTTCCATTTAATACCTACGCACGTGGCGATCATGTGGGCTTGATAACTTGCCTTTTACACGTCCTCACTAACGGTCATTTCTCCAGGCTTTGGGTCTCCTACCATCATCCATCCTGTGTATTTTCCAGGCATGATAAAATATCTAGACCCAGATGTTTAATAAAATCTTAACTGTGATGCGTTTGCTTTTCGGTTATCTTTGCATGAAACTAACTTTTCAGGAAAAGTAAGCATCTCGGTGGTAATATTTATGGACCCTAAAATATTTATTGTGATTAATGTGTTCTGACAGTAATTTTGCCTTGCAGGTCCCTGGAGTTCATTCCCAAACATGTCTGAAGCATCCGCATCTTCTCCACCCGGAAGCCTAGAGCTACCTTCCGCAACAGAGACCAGGGCAGCAGTAAAATCTAAGATGGAGAAGGCCCTAGAGAAGCTGCCCCTGACCATGAAATTTTTACAAGACAATGTCATCATGGGCTCAAAGATTGAGTCCAAAGTCAATCTGATAACCGACACCAGCGTCAGAACATGGCCAGAGATGCAGGCCTTGGTGAAAATAATGCACATCTAGCGACAGGCTGGAGATCAATTAGCAATCAACGTCAGAAACTCTGGAATCCTCTGGGCAGCTTGTTTCTCGTGCTTCATGCAATCTCTAAAGCTTATCTTAACACTAGAAACCAACTACAACTCTTCTATTCAGACCGTTATGCTCGCGGCCGCAGAGCCCACAAGATACCCCACTCCACTGGTGTCCCTCGACCCAGTCACATTCCAGGTGAGCTTGGGAATCCCATAATTTGATAGAGCCATGGTGGTTACAAGGACTGATGCCTTGGCTCAATTTAAACAGCTGGAGAATGCCTCTCGGGTATACATGAATATCCATTGGCTCAAGGCCCCAAAGAGGGACCCAAAAAGAATGAAGATAGAAATCCCCCGCTCTGAGTTCAAGGAGAGCATCCAGATGGGGATGATAGCATTGGCCCAGGTCTTTGGGAAGCCCTCTGCCCAAGAGTTTTCTCGATGGATGTATTATTTCCTCCTTGACATCTCCACCAAGGGAGAATGCTTCAACTTGGTGATGATAATCTCTAACTATGTCGACTCCCAGTTCCAGCAACTAAACAGGAAGAAGAATTTTTACATGTCTTCCTATGTTTTTTGGGCCCTAGCGCAGCAGAGGCCCCATTCCCATGACTTACTTACAGACAGTGTGCTCGGGATTGGCCCAGGACAAAAGACACCATGGGACCATTTCCCACAAGTTCAATGGGAGGCTAGCTTCCCTAGTTTCTGCCGGGTAAACGACGCATTCGTTTACTACCATCTGCTTACACCCACCCAGGACGCCAGATACCGCCTATCTTCAGAGGTGATGAACTTGGTCCATAGTTATGGACATTATTATATTTAATTCTAACAGCACACCTACATTAGGGTCACCAGCTTCTCCGAGAAACCCTAATTGTTGCCCAAACACTGTGGGGACAAGATCGTGCTGTTGGAGTATTGCAAGCAAATAATGGAGGTGCATGCTCTCTTTGCCCTAAAAAAGATACCCAACATCCCATTTCCAATCACCTATGGGAATCACACATGCAGTCTAACTGCCGCAAAAGAGGCAGACAATGAGCTAAAAAGTTATAACTTACAAGAATTTTATTTAGCGCGGAAAAATTTTGATCCACAAGGAAAGATAGCAACGACACTGCCCCAAGCTTCACAGCCCCATCATATACACATGGAGGAATTATGGGCAGATTTCCAAGATGATGTGGAGGTGTGGAGTAGGCACTACGTCAAAATGACAACTGGCATGATGCAGAAACTAAAGCTCCAGAGATTCCAAGCAGACTTCTCAGATGTCGCCCCCACTGTCGATCCCCAGTACAAGGAAAAGGGGATCGATAAAAAGGCCCTTCCACAAGTGAAATGGGCTGCTCAGGAAGGGCCAATGATTGAAGACTTCACTCAAGAGGTGGTTGAGTGAAGCCACGCCTATTTTAAGAAGGTGTGCCTCGGGAGTACCCGCCGAGCAGCCCAACCGGTGCCAAAGTTAACCCCACAGCCGGTACCTAAATTGACCCCGGGGGCCGGGACTTCTTCGCAGGGAGCAGATAAAGGAAAAAGAATAGACACGACCCCTTCTGCGCAAGAAGTTCCCATCATAGAGAAAATAAAACAATCAGTGGCAGCCTCCCAGCAGATGAGGGAGCAATTAATAATACGGCTGGCCACTCCACCGCTCATGGCCAGGCCACTCTGACCCTCTTCCTCCCCATGATTAATAGCCTTAATGGTGAAGGCAATGGGGGTGGATCCCCTAGAGGCGGCGGCAATAAGAGATGCGGGGCCACCTCTAGTTACCCGGAGAAAGAAGAAGCTCAGCAAAAATTCCAAGGCAGAGCTGAAGCCGGGAGCATCCTGACCCCAACAAGTGGAAATCCTCTCCTCCAGTTCTCTGGAGCCGGAGAAGGAAACATAACCTGTGGCAGCCCCGGCTAGCCCCCCTCCACAAGAAGAATTTGATGTATTTACAATCGACGAGTTCAAAAATTTGTAGGGGGAAAATACACAAGCAGAGACAGAGGTCCCGGGGGCAGAGCAAGAGGCTGCAGGGCAAGAAGATATTGAACAAGAGCTTGCACAGGGACAAGAGCAGAAGGTAGAAGAAAAGAGTTAGAGCCAGAGATTATCTCCGAGGCTCAAGTGATGCAAGGTTTGGGAGTGGACCAAAAAAAACAAGTTGAAAAAATGGCATCCTCTGGGGGAACCGGACCTTCAGGAATAACCGTAACCCCAGTCGCCGCATTCCAAGGGCCACTCCCAGGAGCAAATTTCAGGCAGGTGATCACAGCGGTCCAAACTCTAAATCTCACCCCAACACCTCCCCTACTCCCAAAAGAGGTGCCAATAGAGGAAGAGGCCCCGGCAGTAGAAGAAGTGCAACAGGAAGAGCAGCTCAAAGAAGAAATCCCTGAGGAAGCCTACCAGAGTCCAGACCCAGTAATAGACATAGAGGACAAGGGTGAGGAGATGGAGGTTGAAGAGAATGTTGCTGCAGAAGAAGTTGAGGCAGGGAGAGGGACGGAGGAGATCCATGCCATTGAGGAGCAGCAGCCACAAAACACTGGGGGAGAATCAAGGGAACAAATTCTAGCAGGGAGGTCACCCACCTTAGTGGCTGATAGAAAGCAGGAAAAGAAAAGCTTAGTCCTCTCCCGTGATTCCTCTCTCCCTAGCCGAAATGATGGCCCAAGTCAAGGCCTCACCGAAGGCCAAGAAAGCCCAGACAGTTCATACCCTTCAAACTGGGCTGGGCAGAGAGACAATTTCCATTGTGGCAACACCTCCCCCAGACGCTGATGAAGCAACCACAGAACCCAGAGACTATAATATTGTAGAGGTATCACTAGGAAAAAGGGGAAAGCAAGGTGAGGTAGACTTGCTAAAGGAGGCAGCAAGGGCAGTGGAAGCCCGATATGAAAAGGAAGCCTAGAGGCTCAAAGCAAAAAATGAAAAGAATGCAAACCTTATAGGGTTGCTTACTGAGTTGGCTCGACCCATCAATGTCACTCCTCTAGAGGCCTCCACCTCAGAAGATCTATCGCAGAGTGACATAGACTCCCTGTGAGTAATGAAGAAGAAAGCTCAGGAAGTGGACAAATGGGTCACCCTGCAGATAGGAAACACCCAGCGTTTCCTGGCATCCACCCTCCCAGATCTATACATGGCCCGGCAAGTCATTCACCAATTGGAAACTCTTATTGACTTGTAGGAGGGTGATGCCGAGAATTACCAGGTGTGGAAGGTGGAGTACAAAGAACTCCTTACCCTGGGAGAAGATATGGTTTTTGAATCCAGGATTCTGGGTGATGAATCATTTGATTTTGTGAGAACCCAACACTCCAGACTAGACCTCACATTGGAGGTAATCAAGCAACTGGTAGGGTCCCTACAAGATAAGGTAAATGCTGTGAAGTATTCTTCCAATTTATATAAGTCATTTGTAATGAAGACTTCGAGGGCTGATCCCCTTAGCACAGATACATGTACCCCTGAAGATTCAGTTTTGGGGAGTTTTGATGAAATAATAAAATCCTGGTATCAATCCCTGGAGGGGATAGATGGGGCCCAGATGGCGAAGTTAACTCGCATGATACTTAGTGGTCATGACATGGCGAGAATGGCCAATGAGTTTAAAGAAAATATTCCAGACCTGGGGGAACAAGTTGAAGTGGCCAAACACTGAAGGGCCAGCCTAAAAGATATAGATGAAGATGGCATTTCCCGCCTCCTCCAGGATTTCAATGATAATAAGCAACCCTCAGCTTTCTCCAGAGGCCAGGGAAAACTCAAGTGTTGGGTATTATTTATTCTTTTGGGGATGTAAGTTCCCGGATCCTAGAATCTTGGATCCAAAATTTTATATTCTTTCAAGTGATCTGTGTCCCGGTCCCCAAGGTCGACCGGTCACTTTCAGAAGTGGTTAATAAAGGCCTGTCAGAAGGTGGTTGGCAACATCAAGGAGGCGTCGACTCAACGGTTGGTTTCTGATAGGATGGTCTTCTCGTGGTGTCACTTAGAGGTACACCTGGCACGTTGGAGATAGGACACCACATTTTTCATTTATGAGGCATGTAGCCTCGATCCCCGGGGGACCTACTTTCTTCCTTCTCCTTCCCGACTCTCTTCTCAAGGCTGATTATTCTGTTGTATATTCTTGTCTTATTCTTCTAAGATGGCAGACCTATTCTGTCTCAAGGTCTTTTGTAGGGTGGCACAGGTAGTACCGGCCCCCAGATATTGTATTTTATTGAAACATGATGTAAATAGGGTTAGGGTTAGAAGAGAGTTGTATAAATAGCCAAATCGGCCCATTTTCAAGGGTCGGCAAAATTGATGATTTTGTTATCCATAGCAATAGCAAAGCAATTTCTCATTTTAAGTTTCAGAGCTCAATGCTCCATTGTTCTGGTTTCATATAGTCAAATTCTCCCCTAGAGCCACCATTGTACCATGCACCAGTGCTTGCTGGAAGGAACATTAATAAAGAAGGAAGAATTCTTGGCAATGTAGCTGGCATTCCTTCTTCTGAGTTAATGGTATTTCATGTTTTATGTTCTTTATGTCTTCTACTCTGATATGTTAAATAGATTAATGACCTCTTTTCCCTCGCTACTAATGAAGTTCTAATTGATGGTTATGTATTTCCTTAGTATTTAATGTAGTATGTCAGAGTATTATTGATGTTCTGGATGTTTAAACATGAATATAGTTAGATGAAGTGTTTCTAACCCTGCAGGATCTTTTTTCATTTTATTCGCTAAGTGTAGAATGCTGGGGGAAACCTTACTGTATTGAATCTTCAGAGGTATTGAGTTGAAGAAACTAGCTATCTCCCTCAAAAATAGTCACTTCTCCCAACTGAGCCCCGCACCATCGTGACCCGACACCCAGGTGCTTGAAGGCCCGGGGAATTTAATTTCCCTGGACAACCTTTACAGGCGGAGTTGGCCGGTATCCCCGGAACCCAGTGACAACTTATGACTATTGGCGGACCCGGTCAGCAAAACCCCATCAATAGAAACTGGTGCTAGAAGGAGGGCATGAACTCATCCCCCTCTAGAGACTCTGATTTTACACCTCCCGAGGGTTCCCCTAGTGATAATTTTAAGAGGAAAGCCTTTAGCGGGATTGGATCTTTCTCCCCAGCCAAATTCGAAAGAGTCCTTAGGTCTGCCCCGAATCCCAGAAGGTTTGTCAAACTTGAGCCTCCTGCTCGAAAGAAACAGACGTCAAAAATCATACCAGCTACTATTGTCTGGGGGTCTAGCATACCTCTGAATACCCAAACTCCTCAGGAAATTCTGGGAACCAGCACCCAAACTACCCAACATACAGTTCCCCCAATGGCTGCATATTTCAAAAACACCAGGTCCCCAATAGGAAATTTTCTGGGCACAATCAATGACTTACCATCTCACCCAGAGAAAATATTCCCATGATATGAGCACTTAGGCTCACGGACTGTGGAAGAACACTTACAGGCATACAAAGATGCCATGAACCGACACCGGATCCAACATAAAGATGCCGTGACTTGTATGTTTCCCTTGTCTTTAGGGCAAGGTGAGTTGAACTGGTACCTTAACCTTCCTACCAACTCCATAAACAGTTGGCAGGACATGGAGGACGCCTTCCTGGCTGCCTTTCGCGTGCATGTGGACCCATCCTGGTCCCATAGCTAGTTCATCTCCATCAGGAAGGAACCCAATGAACCTCTTGCAACATTTAACCATAGGTTCCAGCGCACCCTGAAGTGGTGCACGGGCCCTTTTATTCCATCCCCAGAAGTAACCATACAGACTTACCTTAATGTAGTGGACCCTTTCGTTGCCACTCTCCTTTGGAGAACAACCGTTGTGGGTGATAGGGACACCTTGGCAAAAGTCTATAACCTAGCTCTAGAACTATCCCGCGATCTCAACAAATCCCCGAGCGGGATTGGGCAGAGCACGCCCTTCAACGTGATCCCCAGTGGAACTACATATGTCAAGGGATACAACCCCAATCTGGTAGTAGGAGCCCCCTCGATGGCGATGAATCCTCTGCCACCCCTGATAGACCAGCAGGCACGGTATGTTTTCCCAACTCAGACCCAAACGGTGCCAGGTCTAGAAGCCTTCCCTTGGAATCAACCGCAGCAGGTGAAACAACCACAGACACAACCATCCGGAGTGCCCTTCTTTCAGTCATCCGTGACTAGAGGATTGCCGCCCTCGACTCTAGCTAATACAGCTACCTTCCTGGGAAGCATCCAACAACAACTGTCACATTATGATGCCAACACTCAGTTGACCGCTGAGGTTGAATCCCTCTGGTGAATGTTGTCTACTTTAACTATGGACATGGGCCAACTGAAGGCGGGGTCCTACATGCCCCAGAATTCAAATTCCCAGAGGGGAAACATTTTCTTCGGCCAACGAAACAACAATGCCAGAGGAAGAAACTTCAACAATGGGCCTAGACCCAATCAATAGCAATGGGCTAACAATGCAAACACTGGAGGCCCACCTCCAAACCAAAATGCCAACCAAAATGGTGCTAGACCATCACATTTCACGCCAATTGCAGACTTCCAACCCATGACTAATTGGTGTAGATTGCACGACACGGGTTCACACAATGAGGTGAATTATGCCACTTTAGAAAAGGTCATCATGATCTCCCAGCTAGACAGACAGCAGTCACATGACACCACCCCTCCAGAACCTCCTGTCCAAGAGACAACCCACAGTGCCTTCACCTATGACACCATCTTCTTCAGAACTTCTGGGGAGGATGAAGAAGAATCTGAACTACAGGGATTCTTTAATGAATCTATCTCGCCCTTTGAGGCAAACGCCTTTACCAACCCGTGGACTCCATATAATACCTAGAGTCAGGTTGGTAAAGGACCAACTTATACACTCACACCTCTTATCAAAGATGCTCCCCCTCCCCAGAATAACATGACTGACTGACCCGCTCCACCAAAAGGTCCTAGCTCTAACCAAGCAAAAGATCTAGCCGAGGAAAAGCACCAATTCTCAGGAGGAAGATTTGATATTACGAAGGCATTAGAACAGACCACCACCTCCATGACCTTGATGGAGGTTTTGCTAAACTGTCCCGAGTAGAAGAAGTCTCTCCTGAAACTCTTAGGGAACCCGAAAGCCGTCAGCCACCCGCCTAAGACTGTCTCATTTGAATATGCTAACGCAGCCATCTTCTGGGGAAATAATGAGGATCCTCCCTTCCTACTAGGCCTAAATATCCAAGGAAAAAATATACACAATTTCCTAGTGGACTCTGGAGCTTCGGGTAACATCATGCCCTTGTCTATTTGTCAAAAGCTTGGATTCCATCCCACCCCATCCAATGGTGCAGTGACCCAGCTAGATAAGACCGCTGTGAAAATGGTGGGAGAATTGAAGAACGTCTGGATACAGCTTATCCAGGACCCCAGGATAGCCAGCATAATTGACATTCAAATGGTGGACATTCTGGAGACTTACAGGATGTTACTAAGTCAGAATTGGTCTAAATCTTTGAATGGATACTTCTCGACCAACTTCACCCACCTATGGCTTCCGTGGGAGGGAGAATCAAATAAGATCCAGGTTGAAAGTGAACCCCAGATGAAACAGGCCCTTACCGAGGTTGGGGGAGTCAATGAGGTCTTTTTCTTTGAGACTTCTTTGGGGGTGTACCAGCCCTTTCAAATTTTAACATTCGATTTTATCCCCGGAGAGGATCCCGCCATGCTGTAAAGATCCCAGGACCTAGAAGAAAACATAAGAGTTGAGGTTGACTCTCAAGGCGCTACAGAAATCCTTGCCACACTCTTGTCTGGCACTTGGTGCTGAGTACACTACCAGAAACATTCATAACTTGAGTGCAGGCCATGTCTTTCAATTGCTAACCGGCAACTTGATACCTTCCAGAATAAACATGTAATTGATTCCTCAGGGCCCAGTACTCCTATGGGATGCACTCCTTTGGTGCCATCTCCCTGGGAATCCCAAGTCCAAACACCTCTGGAGGTAAATTCTACTTTCACGCTGGTAGTCCGGGAGGGACCCCCTAAGTCTCCCAGCAATAATCCAAAGACTACTCCTCTACCCCAGCCCTAGATTACGAACAATGACTTATGGACCCTCAAGTTTGACGGGTCTCGATCCAAACAAGGCTGTGGGACTGGGGTAGAACTAATCAACCCGTGAGGGAAGTCCTTTCTCGCATCCTACAGACTGTAGTTTAACTATACAAACAATGTCACAGAGTACGAGGCCTTGGTCCTGGGACTCTTATTTGCGCTAAGGAAAGGTATCACCCGCCTCCAGGCTCTGGGTGATTTAGAGTTGATTGTTAAACAAGTCTGGATTCAATACACATGTCACGACAAAAGGCTAGTCGTATACCGCAACTGGGCTTGGAGCCTTATTGAGGATTTCGATGCCTTCGGCATTAACCTCATTCCCCGGTGATGGAACTATGTCCCAGATGCCCTTGCCATTTCTGTCAGCACACTTGAGCCGATGGCTGGCTTGAAACTTTGAAGATTTTTGGTTGAGATGGTCCCCATCCCATCCATTCCAGACAATGTTAACCACTTTCAGGTTTTTGAGGACGATCAACATATCTTGGGCTTCATGGTGAACATTGGCATCTTTGAAAACTAGATAGTGGAGGAACGAGACCACGACGATACTAGGAAGAGTGACAAAGATGAGGGGTTCATAGACCTACCTACTAACACCATCCCAAAGGGGATGGTTGCACTAGAATGAATCTTCGACTCAGACCCTCAGGCCCATGAGAAGGTGTCACCCTCCTCCGAGGGAGGAAAGTTTGAAAAAGTTAACATCGGCCAGCCCGGTGAGGAAAAGATCATTCACATTGGTACCTCCTGCTCCCCTGAGGAAAAGGAGAAGATTCTCATGGTTCTCTGAGAATACATCAACATAATTGCTTTGGGTTATGAAGACTTGAAAACGTATGACACATCCATCATGACCCATACTATTCCCCTAAAACTTGATGCTAAGCCCTTTCGACAAAAGCAAAGGCTGGTCAACCCCTTGATAGAGCCTCTGATTCATCAGGAGGTAGAAAAACTACTGTCAGCCTGGATAATCTTCCCGATCTAGCATACTATGTGGGTTGCCAACCTAGTCCCTGTAAGGAAGAAGAATGGTGAGATCCGCCTCTGCGTAGATTTCTAAAACTTGAACAAGGCCTCTAAGAAAGATAATCACCCTCTCCCTTCATTGGATGAGGTGTTGCAGATAGTGAATGGATCCCAGATGATGTCCTTCTTGGATGGATACTTAGGATACAACCAGGTCATGGTCAAGTATGAGGAAAGAGAGAAAACAATGTTTACCACCAAGTGGGGAACGTTTGCATACAGGAGAATGCCCTTTGGTCTGATCAATGCAGGGGCTACATTTTAAAAGGCCATGGATATTGCGTTTGAGGGCCTTGTGAATCGGTGCATAATCATCTATATGGATGATTTGACCATCTTTTCCTAGGATAGACATGATCATCCCACCCATCTCGCTCAGATCTGTGAGAGATGTCACCAGTATGGAATATCTCTCAACCCCAAGAAGTGCATATTCAGGGTCACCGAGGGGAATTTGCTCAGGCATATCATCTCTGAGAAGGGTATATCCATAGACCCTGATAGAGTCAAAGCATTGTTGAATTTACAAATGCCCAGCAGTAAGAAAGAGATGTGATCCTTCTTCAGAAAGATCAACTTCGTATGACAGTTCATCACGGGATTCGCAAAAATTGTTAAACCGCTCAACGAGATGATGAAGAAGGATACCAAGATTGAGTGGAGTCCTGAAGCAAAGCGAGCATTTGCTCAGATCAAATAGACAATAACGGAAGCACCTGTCCTGGCTAGTCTGGACTATTCCCTTCTATTTTACATTTACTCTTTTGCTTCGCCGCATTCTGCCGCGGTAGTGTTGACTCAAAAAGTTGAAGGGGAGGAACGACCAATAGCTTTCATGAGCTCCCCCTTCAAGAATGCCGAAGTCCAATATTCATCACTAGAAAAGCAGGCCTTCACTCTGGTTCACGCCGTGAATAAATTCTGGCATTATATTCTCCAGAGCATAGTACATGCTATCATTCCAGACCAGGCCGTCAAGTCTCTGCTGATGCAGAGTGAATTGGGTGAGAGACAGGGGAAATGGATGGCCATCCTCCAGGAGTATGACTTAGAAATGTATCCCATGAAGATAGTTCGGGGCCAGGGACTAAGTTGAGAAATGGCAAAAGAGACTCCCCGCATAGAATGTCAGACTTACATAGTGGATTCCATCACTCAAGACCCGTGATATACCGATCTGGTATACTTGTTACTAAATAAAAAATTCCCAGAGGGATTACCTCCCCACAAACGCCGTGCCTTGTGGATGAAAAGTGCCCACTTCATGGTCAAAAACTCGGCGCTCTACTACAGAAACTATGAGGGAGTGTACCTCCAGTGCATCGAGAGAGACCAAGCTGTGAGAGTGATTAATGAATTCCATGGATAGTTTGAAACCAGGCATGGCTCAGCCGATGCCACTGCCCATCAGATCCTTCGGGCCAGATATTATTGGCCCTGTATATTCAAGGATGTTTACACCCACATTAGGAAATGCCATACTTTCCAAACCGTGGTGCATCGTGAGCGTAACCTAGCTATGCCCTTACAACCAGTCTACGAGGCTAGACCCTTCGCCCAGTGGGCATTTGACTTCATCGGGAAAATTAACCCCAACTCATCTGCCAACCATCGATACATTCTATCTGCTACTGATTACTGCACTCGGTGGTCTGAGGCTATACCTTGCAAAAACAACACAACAGATGTAGTCATCAAATTTCTAGAAGAAAACATCGTCACACGGTTTGGAATGCCCTTTGCTTTAGTATGTGACAATAGTCCAGCATTTTCTTCGGCGTAGTTACTCGAATGGACCTACAATCAGAAGATCACTCTGAAGTTCTCCAGCAACTATTATCCCCAGGGAAACAGCGTTGCTGAATCAACAAACAAAAATCTACTTGAGGTGATCAAACACCTGCTCAAACAAAATCCCCAGGATTGGCATCAAAAGTTGAAATTCACCCTCTGGGCGGATTGCATTCATATTATGGCCACCCTGGGGACATCCCCATTCCATCTGGTTTATGGCCAGAACCCTATATTCCCAGTCAACTTACAGATCCTAGTTTTACAGTTTATGCAGGAATTTAGCAACATCGACAACATCGTGGAGGTTCCACTCTTAAATCTGGTATGGATGGAAGAATAGCGAGATGCAGCTCTTGAACATTTTGCGCGTCATCAAGAAGTGGTAAAATGATGATTTGATAGAAGAACCTGATACAAGGCTTTTCAGACTTCGGATCTGGTCCTCTTGTGGGACAAGGCCTGAGAGAAGAAAGGAAAGCATACCAAGTTCCAACGGCTCTGGCTCAGACTGTACCTAATCTCATAAATTTGCAGGGCAAATACTTACCACCTTAACACCCTAACTGGGGAAGTTGTCGCATTTCCCGTTAATGGATAGTTTCTCAAGAACTACTTTGAGTAGGGTAAATATGTCCAAAGTTGTATTATATGTAAAGCCTTCCTCTTATAAATATTTCTTCCGGGTGCCTTGTTGTGAGGTACCCTGCCTTGTAAATAGCCTTGTCAACTATCCTCTAGGGCAGTCCTCTTTTGTTTTTTTTGTTTTTCACTTCTGATTTTCTTCCCGAGCCCCGGCGTTTTGTTTCATCTTGCAGGAATTGGAATACTTCATATAACTTTGGTTTCCAGTATGATGTCTACGGCATGGTGAACTTTAGGATCTGTCTTTAGCACGGTGGAGTCAACCCAGTCTCCGGGGTTGTTTCACAGGTTATGGCACATTTTGAGAAATCTCCATTGGGTTTTGTTTTTGGGAGTCTGGTAATTAGTGAACATAAGTAATATAAGAAACAAGTAATCGGACACACCGAGGGTAGATCGGTTGTACTAATTGGTTGACCTAGGTCTGAAACTTTAAAGAATTCTTTCTGGGTCTGGAGTTTTATCCCCTCTTCAAACATCTAAGTATAGGTGGACAGGTGAAAGAAGTACCGCCATTAAAATTAGCTAAGCTTAAGCTTAATGGTGAAAGAAGTACCGCCTTCCCCACCCAAAAACAAACAAGATAACAAAAGAGGAAAAGCGGGACAAAACTCTGGTCTCCGGGGGAAGCGAGAAAATTGATGACTGGTTTGATGTAATTAGTGCCTCTTCTCTACTCCTCCCAGAGCTCATTGGCTTGATTTCCTTCCAAAGCACACACGACACCACTGATGAAAGATTCTGGACTAATTCTCGCGTGGTTAGATTCTCTCAGATGTGTTGCTCTTTTCCTATCGGACACTTCGGGAAGAAGCCTGTTCCAGTTTTGCTAACCAGAGATTCTATAGTTCTCAAAATGTGCTAAGGCATTTGTCCCAGATAGTTGGCATTTGTTATGCCCTGCATCCCCATCCCTACATTTTGTGTACAAAATATTGGGTCCCCCTTTTTTTTTTTTGCTTGCGATTTTGCCTTGTCTTTCTTTCCCTTTTGTTTTCTTTCTCTGGGGTTTTCTTCCCCGGTGTGGTGTTTTGTTTGTTTGGTTTTCTCCTACGGGACTCCGGTCCCGGAGGTTGTCCTTTGTTGGGAACCAGATTCCAGACTCTGGGATTCTTCGCCATGATGTTCTTAAGGATATCATTGCGGGAATCCCCAGGCCCGGAGTTCAGAGGTTTTCCTGTCTGGAGATTGCCGGAAAGAGGAGGATTACCTTTTTATCGTGGATATAAATAGAATATTCTATCATTTTCACATTTACCGTGACTAAAACTTTCAAGCACTTAGAGCGATTAACAGAGCGATTTTAAAGTGATTAACAGAGCATTTGCAGAGAGTTTATGATAATCAATGCTTAACACTTCTAGTCACTTTCAGGCAATTGCAAGTGTTTCGTGGTGGTGATTCAGACTATTTGATGACTCGAGCTGTTGCAGAGCTCCCATGGTAACTCCTTTCCTCCACCTTCTACGTTCTCAGGTTGGTCTTTCTGTTCCCGCCTCTCTGGTTTTCTTCCATTTTTGTTTGGTTCTGTTTGTCTTGTTTGTTTTATCATTTTTTTGTTTGGTCTGTTCGCTATTTTCTGGTTCTGCCGCCCTTTGGTGGGTCGGCTCTGCTAGAGGTTTGTCCACCCTTTGTGCAGAAGTAGTTCATCTGTAAATTCTGTAAATAATTGTATATATGTTTCTGCCTTATCTGGTTTCCCGCGGAAGTCATTCCGTGTTGTATATTTATGTATATGTGTGTATCTTCATGTATATCTAGTGTATATCCCCCTTTGTTCTATGTATATATCCTTCAACCTTGGTGTATATCCTTCCGAGTGGCTCGACAAGCTGGTTGAGTCACTTGTGTTTCTGGTTTTCTGCCCATGAACTAGCTTCGGGGCAGAAAACCACCTGTTTGAAACTCGGCTCTTGGCCAGTTTCAAACAGGAAATTTTGTCTCTCCTCCATGAAGTCTTTCAGACCCTCATTTATTTCCCATGTGCACAATCAATTCCAGCCAAATGGCCTTCACTTTTTGTGTGTTCGGACAGTTGGCTTCGCCGTCATTGTGATAACTTTCATTTAATACCTACGCACGTGGCGCCCATGTGGGCTTGATAAATTGCCTTTTACACGTCCTCACTAACGATCATTTCTCTAGGCTTCAAGTCTCCTACCATCGTCCATCCTGTGTCTTTTCCAGGTGTGATAAAATCTCTGGACCTGGATGTTTAATAAAATCTTAAGTGTGATGCATTTGCTTTTCGGTTATCTTTGCATGAAACTAACTTTTCAGGAAAAGTAAGCATCTCGGTGGTAAGATATCCGGACCTCAGAATATTTATTGTGATTAATTCATTATGACGGTCACTTTTCCTTGCAGGTCCCTGAAGTTCATTCTCAAACATGTCTGAAGCATCCACATCTTCTCCACCTGGAAGTCCAGAGCTACCTTTCACAACAGAGACCAGGGCCGCAGTAAAATCTAAGATGGAGAAGGCTCTAGAGAAGCTGCCCTTGACCATGAAATTTGTACAAGACAATGTCATCATGGGCTCAAATATTGAGTCCAAAGTCAAGCTGATAACCGACACCAGCGTCGAAACATGGCCAGAGATGCAGACCTTGGTGAAAATAATGCATATCCAGCGACAGGCTGGAGATTAATTAGCAATCAACGTCGGGAACTTCGGAATCCTCTGGGCAGCTTGTTTCCCATGCTTCATGCAATCTCTAGAGCTTATCTTAACACTGGAAAATAACTACAACTCTTCTGTATGGGCCATTACACTCATGGTCACAGAGCCCACAGGATACCCCACTCCACTGGTGTCCCTCGACCCAGTCACATTCCAGGCGAGCCTGGGAATCCCACAATTTGATAGAGCCACGGTGGTTACAAAGACTGATGCCTTGGCTCAATTTACGCAGCTAGAGGATGTCACCCGGGTATACATGAATACCCATTGGCTTAAGGCCCCAAAGAGGGACCCAAAAAGAATGAAGATAGAAATCCCCCGCTCTAATTTCACGGAGAGCATCCAGATGGGGATGATAGCATTGACTCCGGTCTTTGGGAAGCCCTCCGCCCAAGAGTTTGCTCGATGGATGTATTATTTCCTCCTCGAAATCTCCACCAAGGGGGAATACTTTGACTGGGCGATAATAATCTCCAACCAAGTCAACTCCCAGTTCCAGCAACTAAATAGGAAGAAGAAGTTTTACATGTCTTCCTATGTTTTCATGGCCCTAGCACAGCAGAGGCCCCATTCCCATGACTTACTTATAGACGGCGTGCTCGGGATTGGCCTGGGACAAAAAGAACTATGGAACCATTTCCCACAAGTTCAATGGGAGGCCAGCTTCCCCAATTTATGCCAGGTAAACGACACATTCATTTACTACCATCTGCTTACACCCACCCGAGATGCCGGATACCACCTGTCTTCAGAGGTGATGAACTTGGTCCATAGTTATGGATATTATTATATTCAATTCCAATAGCACACCTACATTAGGGTCACCGGCTTCTCTGGGAAACCCTACTTGTTGCCCAAATACTGTGTGGACAAGATCATGCTGTTGGAGTATTATAGGCAAATAATGGAGGTGCATGCCCTCTTTTCCCTCAAAAAGATACCCAACATCCCATTCCCAATCACCTGTAGGAATTACACATGCAGTCTGACCACCGCAAAAGAGGTGGACAATGAGCTAAAAAGTTATGACTTACAGGAATTTTATTTAGCACGAAAATTTTTTGATCCGCATGGAAAGATAGCAATGGCACTGCCCCGGGCTTCAGAGCCCCACCATATACACATGGAGGACTTCTAGGCAGATTTCCAAAATGATGTGGAGGTACGGAGCAGGCACTACATCAGAATGACAGCCGGCATGATGCAAAAACTGAAGCTCTGGAGATTCCCAGAGGACTTCTCAGATGCCGCCCCCACTATCGATCCCCAGTACAAGGAAAAGGGGATCAATAAAAAGGCCCTTCCACCAGTGAACTGGGCCGCCCAAGAAGGGCCCATGATTGAAGAATTCACTCGAGAGGTGGTCAAGCGAAACCATGCCTATTTTAAGAAGGTGTGCCCCAGGAGTACCCACTGAGCAGCCCAACCGGCGCCAAAGTTAACCCCACAGTCGATACCTAAATTGACCCCGGGGGCCAGGACTTCTTTGCAGGGAGCAGATAAAGGAAAAAGAATAGACACAAGCCCTTCTGCGCAAGAAGTTCCCATCATAGAGAAAATAAAACAATCGGTGGCAGCCTCCCAGCAGATGAGGGAGAAATTAATAACATGGTTGGCCACTCCATCGCTCATGGCCAGCCACTCCATCCCTCTTCCTCCCCATCATTAGCAGCCTTAATGGTGAAGGCAACGGGGGTGGATCCCCTGGAGGTGGTGGCAATAAGAGACGCAGGGCCACCTCTGGTTACCCAGAGAAAGAAGAAGCTTAGCAAAAACTCCAAGGCAGACCCAGAGCGTGAGAGCATCCCGACCCCAACAAGTGGAAATCGTCTCCGCTAGTTCCCTAGAGCCGGAGAAGGAAACGGAACCTGCGGCAGCCCCGGCTAGTCCCCCTCCGCAAGAAGAATTTGATGTATTTGCAACCGACAAGTTCAAAAATTTGCAGGGGGACAATACACAAGCAGAGATAGAGGTCCCGGGGGCAGAGCAAGAGGCTGCAGGGAAAGAAGATATTGAACAAGAGCCTGCACAGGGACAAGAGAAGTAGGTAGAAGAAAAATAGCCAGAGCTAGAGATTATCTCCGAGGCTCAAGTGATGCAAGGTCCGGGAGTGGACCAACAAAAACAAGTTGAACAAATGGCATCCTCTGTGGGAACCGGACCTTTGGGAATAACTGTAACTCCAGCCGCTGCGTTCCAAGGGCCACTCCCGGGAGCAACTTTAAAGAAAGGTGATCATAGCGGCCCAAACTCTAAATCTCGGCCCAACACCTCCCCTACTGCCAAAAGAGGTTCCAATAGAGGAAGAGGCCCCGACAGTAGAAGAAGAGCAACAGGAAGAGCAGCTCGAAGAAGAAATCCCTGAGCAAGCCTACCAGAGTCCAGACCCAGTAATAGACACGAAGGACAAGGCTGAGGACATGGAGGTTGAAGAGAATGTTTCTACAGAAGAAGTTGAGGCAGGGAGAGGGACAAAGGAGGTCCATGCCACTGAGGAGCAACAACCACAAAACACTGGGGGAGAATCAAGGGAACAAATTTTGGCAGGGAGGCCACCCCTACCACCTCAGTGGCTGATAGAAAGTAGGAAAAGAAAAGCTTAGTCTGCTTCCGTGATTCCTCTCTCCCTGGCCGAAATGATGGCCCAAGTCCAGGCCCCGCCGAAGGCCAAGAAAGCCCGGACAGTTCATACCCTTCGAACTAGGCTGGGCGGAGAGATAATTGTCATTGTGGCAACACCTCCCCTAGACGCCGATGAAGCAACCACAGAACCTGGAGACTATAATGTTGTAGAGGTATCACTAGGAAAAAGGGGAAAGCAAGGTGAGGTAGACTTGCTGAAGGAGGCAGCAAGGGCAGTGGAAGCCTGATATGAAAAGGAAGCCCAGAGGCTCAAAGCAGAAAAGGAAAAGAATGCAAACCTTATAGGTTTGCTTACTGAGCTGGCTCGACCCATCAATGCCGCTCCTCCAGAGGCCTCCACCTTAGAAGATCTACCGCAGAGTGACATAGACTCCTTGCGAGTAATGAAGAAGAAAGCTCAGGCAGTGGATGAATGGGTCACCCTGCAGATAGGAAACACCTGACATTTCCTGGCATCCACCCTCCCAGATCTATACACAGCCTGGCAAGTCATTCACCAGGCGGAAACTCTTATTGACTTGTGGGAGGGTGATGCCGAGAATTACCAGGCATGGAAGGTGGAGCTCGAAGAACTCCTTACCCTGGGAGAAGATATGGTTTCTGAATCTGGGATTCTGGGTGATGAATCATTTGATTTTGTGAGAACCTAGCACTCTAGACTTGACCTCACATTGGAGGTAATCAAGCAACTGGTAGGGTCCCTACAAGATAAGGTAAATACTGTGAAGTATTCTTCCAATTTATATAAGTCATTTGTAATGAAGACTTTCGGGGCTGATCCCCTTAGCACAGATACATGTACCCCCAAAGATTTAGTTTTTGAGAGTTTTGATGAAATAATGAAGTCCCGGTATCAATACCCAGAGGGGATAGATGGGGCCCAGATGGCGAAGTTAACTCACATGATACTTAGTGGTCATGACGCGGTGAGAATGGCCGATGAGTTTAAAGAAAATGTTCTAGACCTGGGGGAACAAGTTGAAGTGGCCAAACACCGAAGGGCCAGCCTAAAAGATATAGATGAAGATGGCATTTTCCGCCTCCTCCAGGCTTTTAATGATAATAAGCAACCCTAAGCTTTCTCCAGAGGCTGGGGAAAACTCAAGTGTTGGGTATTCTTTATTATTTTGGGGACATAAGTTCCCGGATCCAAAATTTTATATTCTTTCAAGTGATCTGTGTCCCGGTCCTTGAGGCCGACCGGTCACTTTCAGAAGCGGTTAATAAAAGCGTGTCAGAAGGTGGTTGGCAACATCAAGGAGGTGTTGACTCAATGGTTGGTTTCTGACAGGATGGTCTTCTCGAGGTGCCACTCAGAGGTATACCTGGCACATTGGAGATAGGGTGCCACATTTCTCATTTATGAGGCATGTAGCCTCAATCCCTGGGGGACCTACTTTCTTCCTTCTCCTTCCAGACTCTCTTCTCGAGGCTGATTCTTCTACTGTATATTCTTGTCTTATTCTTATGACATGGCATACCTATTCCACCTCAAGGTCTTTTGTAGGGTGGCACAGGTAGTACCGGCCCCCAAATATTATATTTTATTGAAACATGATGTAAATAGGGTTAGGGTTAGAAGAGAGTTGTATAAATAGCCAAATCGGCCCATTTCCAAGGGTTGGCAAAATTGATGATTTTGTTGTCCATAGCAATAGAAAAGTAATTTCTCATTTTAAGTTGTAGAGCTCAATGCTCCATTGTTCTGGTTTTATATAGTCAAATGCTCCCCTGGAGCCACCATTGTACCACACACCAGTGCTTGCTGGAAGGAACATTAATAAAGAAGGAAGAATTCTTGGCAATGTAGTTGAGATTCCTGCTTCTGAGTTCATGGTATTTCATGTTTTATGTTCTTTATGTCTTCTACTCTGATATGTTAAATAGATTAACGACCTCTTTTCCCTCGCTACTGATAAAGTTATAACTGATGGTTATGTATTTCCTCGGTATTTAATGTAGTATGTCAGAGTATTATTGATGTTCTGGATGTTTAAACATGACTATAGTTAGATGAAGTGTTTCTAACCCTGCAGGATCTTTTTTTATTTTATTTGCTAAGTGTAGAATGCTGGGGGAAACCTAACTGTATTGAATCTCCGGAGGTATTGAGTTTAAGAAACCAGCTATCCCCCTCAAAAATAGTCACTTCTCCCAACCGAGCCCTGCATTGTCATGACCCGACACCCAGGTGCTTGAAGGCCCGAGAAATTTAATTTCCCCGGACAACCTTTATAGGCGGAGTTGGCCAGTATCCCCGGAACCCGGTGACAAATTATGACTGTTGGCGGACCCAGTCAGCAAAACCCCGTCAACAGTACATACTTTAGTTCATCGTCACTATCCAAATTTTCAAAGAGAGGATTAGTGAACTTGTTGTAATTCTCAAATCCTAGGCCAACTGGCTTCTTAGAATTACATCCAAAAAGAGCATGATCAAGCGGTTCAGATCTAGCATCTAGATTGTGATTAAGAGGGCCATATCTAGGATAGCCCATATATCTGACAAAAGTATACCCTCTTCCATAAGTCTTAGGAGAGGGAGAGAAGTTCTCATTGTGCATGTATTTTTATTTTCTATAGATCCAGTATCTAACAAATGTCTCATCTTTCTCATCTTGGATAGGCACTAATGACTCTACAATTGTTCCAAATAAAGTCATATCTTAAGAGCAAAGGTTTCTTTTCTTGTGAAGGCTTTCCATAAGACCTAGGAAAAACTGGTAATGTTGTGAGAGATTTGAGCTGATACCCCCCATTCCAAGGTCTATCAATTTAAGCTTGTCTTTGCATTCAGCTAAGGTAGCATCAAAATCTTCTTCTTCTCTATTTAGGGGAACATGAGTTCCTGCTGAAACGGAATTGACAGACAAAGTGTTATCCCCAGGTATAAAAATTTCTATTCCATTGTAGGGGAACTTAACACATTGATGATAGGTAGATGACACCGCTTGCATATCATGAATCCATGGTCTACCAAGTAAAAAATTGTGTACGCAAGGGGACCAACATCAACTATTTGAAATAAAATATCTTTTTGAGCAGGGCCAATCCTAACAGGAAGGACATCCAACCCCTTGGAACTTCTTTCTGCCTCATCATAGGCTTTGATAGTGATCTTCTTTCTGGTATCTATCACTTCTTCTGAATAACCCAACTTGTTAAAAAGACTCAAGGAAAAAATATTAAGCCCAAGACCCCCATCTATCAACATGCACCTGACACGGGTTCTGTGGATCATGACCTCAATATGAAGCGCGGGATTATGCGGGTGACTCAAAGATTTATCCTCGTCCCTCAAAAAGGTAAGGTAGTGAGGGCTAGAAATATGGTTAACCATGTTCTAGAAATGATCAATGTCTAACTTGTTGGGGACGTTCTCTGTACGCAAATCATCCTCAAGGACTTGCTTATGTCTCATGGACAACTATAAGAGCTCAAAGATCAAAATCTGAGCCGGGGTTTTCTACAACTGATCAACAAGACTATAAGTTGAGTTAGGATTGACTGTTTGATTTAAGGTGAAATTCTTGGATGCCACTTGCTGAGGTTTACTTGATTAACTTGAATTAGGTCCTCTAATGACAATGGGACCTTGACTTCGTGTGACTGCATTAAGGTCTTGAGATGACCCTCTAGAGTTAGGACCCCTTAGCATCACAACAGGTTCTTCATCAAAGATAGGAGGAGAGTCCATGTCTAGATCATAACCATAGGGATCTTTAACCCTCATCTTGTTGACATTTCCTTCTACAAAATCAAGCATATTGATAGTATTCTCTACATATGTGTAAGTGTAATTGATCTCAGCCTTTGCATTTTTATCGTTAGAGGTTTCCCCCTTCTCATATTTGGGAAATGGTTCCTTGAATGCCTTATGATCGGTGTTGGTGTTCAATCCATCTATTTTGAGATTTCCATTGTCAATGAGATCTTGAATAAGATGCTTGAGTTTGTAGCAGTTTTCAATGTCATGTCCAATACCATTGTGAAACTTGCAAAAGGCCTTCTTATCCCACCAATGTGGCTTAGCATTAGGTATATAATACTTTGCAGGATCTTGAGGATGTGCAAGGTTGTTGGCGATAAGTGTTTTCAAGACACCCTCATATGAGTCACCAGGTTTTGAAAATTGACACCTCTCTTTCTTAGGCCTATGTTGGTAACTGGTTTTCTCTCTTGTTGATTAGATTTATTGAGCTTCATGGCTTGAACAATACTAGACAAGTGGAGAACAGTTTGATCTTAGGTTGGGAGGAGTCCACAACTCCATCATTGACCACTTGTTTGTTCCTATTCCAATGTGAGTTCTTCCCTTTATCCTTGTTAGGGTTGTTATTTTGACCATTGTTGTTGTTGTTGTTTCTATGTTTGGTCAAAATTCCTTGTTCTTTTAAAACATCCTCAATCCTACATGCGGTTTCAAACATGGTGTCAAAGGAATCAAAAACCATCTTCCTAACTTCATACCGCATTTTGGGAAACAAGTTGCTAACAAGGATATCAATCTTTTCATTTTCAGGAATGGTTCTAGAGTAGCGAGAGCATTGTCGTCTCCACCTTTGCAAGAAAGTAACAAAGGATTCCCCTTGATTTTGCTTTAAATTGCATAATTCCAACATGGTGATTGATCTTGAAAGATTGTATGCAAAGTGTTGAACAAATTTGTGAACAAGCTCTTTGAAAGTATTAACGTGGGGAGTTATGTTGGTGAACCATTCCATTGCTTGACCCTTAAGACTCCTTGGGAAAAATCTCATGAGGTATGAGTCATCTTGATGGAACTCAAAACTTGTGGTATAAAACTGGCGCACCTGATCATGTGGATCTTCATTCCCATCATATTTGTCATGTTGAGGAATTTCAACCTTTCTAGGTAAATCTTTCATGTTAATATTTTTTTCAAAAGGATTAGGACAAATTGAATCTAGCAAGAATGAATTCTTGAGTGCTAACATCTTCTCTATCATGTTCTTAAGTTTTTTTATTTCCTCTTCTTGAGATGGACCTTGCTTCTTAATGTTTTTTTCCACATTAAAGTTGTAAGGGACTCTAGCACCCTTGTTGATTAAACTCTCTAGGAACTTATCCTTGTTTTGCTCTAAATATTTCTCCACATACTGTTTGAAAAGTGGTTCTTGTTGCATTTTCATGAAGTCATGGGAGGTGAGATCAAAACTTGACCTACTACCCCCATATTGTGAACCATGATGAGCACATTGTGAAGCTTGTCTTGAGTTCCTAGGAGGTGTTTGTCTCCTATAATGATCATGTCTTGAGGCCCTTCTTCTTCTAGGGCTAGGATATCATGATTTCTTGAATGTCTCCCATTTCATGGAGTATTAGGAGTGGATGGAGGAGATTTTTTTCCACCACTAACACGCATGTTGTTGAATTGATCATTGAGTTGCTAAGCCAAGAGCCTATCTTGCTCTTCTTGGAAGGCTTTCTTTTCCATTTCCACTAAAGTTTGTCTTTCCAATTCTAGGAGTCTAAATTTCTTTTCCTTTTCATCTTATTCATCTAGGAAGGCTTTCTTTTCATGATCAATCCTCTTAAGTCTTTCACTCATGTATCTTGAAGATGTTTTGAGCGGTGAACTTGGTCTTGAATTTCTAAACAAGTTATTGGTATAGATTGCATTAACATGAGTGTCATAAAGTTCATCTCCTTGGTTCTCATGTTGTGATAAATCATCTTGATAAGCTTGCCTCTTACCTCTCTCAGCCCTTTGGTGTGCATCCATATATCTAGTTGAGATAAGGGGTGAGACTGATTGATGTCCATGAGAGGAACGAACAACTGAAATGAAATCTCTATATTTCTCAAATATATCATCAAGGCGTTTATCCATATCCTCCCTATCTCATCGTGTCAATGTGTAACTCATATCCATATCAAAATGAGATGATGCTAAGGGGGTACTCAACTCACTAAGGTGACTCTTGGAGTCAAACCAAACTTCAAAATTGTTCCTAGGTGATTGATCAAATATGAGCGTTTTTCCCTTACATTTTTGGCGAGTTTGAACTAAGGGTAATTGGTTAAAAACAACTTGAGGTTGCTTTCCTTGATTTACTTGATATCTTGTTGTAACTGGCATGAAAGAAAAGGTACTAGGCAATAGGATGACCCTAAGAAATATTGGTACCAAACTAGGATAGTAAAGGCACTCACTTGTCCAAAAGAGAAGTGATAAGATAGAATTTAGCAAGAGGTATAAACCAACACTACCACAAAGGTGCCTAATAAACGGGTGAATACCCTAACACATATTGATGATGAGGATATTTAACCAAGTTGTATTGATTGAATTTGAATTTTATATGGAAGTGAATGGACAAGAGATTACTAAGACTCTCCAAGTGTGTTGTCAAAGGATCTAAAGGTTTATCTTCTCAACAAGGACAATTTCTAGCTCACCAACTCCAAGCAAGGTCACTTGTGAAACCAAAGAATACAAGTTCAAGAGGTCAAAACACAAGAATCCAAAGTGTAAACAAGATTCTAATAGTGGGGTAAGTGACCTAATCTGATTTGGATCAACCCAAGAAGACTGAAAATGACAAGATATAAAAAATGAGCAAGTTGACAGTTTGACACTTAAGAATGTAGATTTGTTGATCGTTTTGGTGTTTGTCTTAATGTTTGGGTGTATGTTTTGATCTTTCACTCACACAAGACACATCAAGAAGATTGTTTGTTGTAAAATAAATAGTCACATCACAACCTAGGTAAGCTAGGACAATATCTGTTGAATTCCCACTTGAACCGAAGTTCAGCCATGCTTACTCATAGCAGACAACTTAAGAGCTTAGAGGCACGGGCTCCTCCTTACATGTGCACTCACTTCTCAGGCACACCAAGCTTCAAATCCCAAAAGAATTTATTCCCAAAGAACTATTGTCTCTACTAAGAGCCGTGAAAATGTGGGACATCTTAGTCGGTCTCTGACCTTCTACACCAACAGATAAAGGGTTTTTGGTCACTAAAACAAAGTCTGTAGTCAAGACATCCATTCAGTGGTTGTGATCAAGTCATTTTTCCAATTAAGGGGGCTATCCCAATCCTTTCAAAGAAAGGTTTTCACCTTAATAATGTAGGGACTTTAACGCACCACGAGGGTGCTGGAGGAGATTTTGGTTGCCACAACAAATTCACACCTGTCCATTGTGAGACTAATCACAATGACATTTTTTATATACCGGTTCGGAAGGGCTTGGCTTTAGCTTGTTACCAGTTAGGAAATCCACTCTCACTGGCTCTATTAAAGCACTTGGGAAGTAGCCATGCTAAAAGAGTTATATGAGTTTCTCTTACACCCAAGATCCATGAAGGTAAGGGGAGAGGATACGTTCATATAATTCTTAGGATTACAATATAAAAGATACTTCAAACACATAAGAAAATGACAATAATGTTTCTGGATTTCTAATCATCCCAAAAGGATGAGAGCATAGTTTCCTGACATTATTTCCATTCCTTAAAATACCAAATAGAAGTTCATTTTAGAAGTCTTGCATGTGGGTTCCTATTTTAATAAAAAAAAATACAAGCACAATGTTTAGTGCTCTATTGATCAAGGCAACCTGCAATATGACTCATCAGTAGTCTTTGTTTGAGTCTTCTTTTTCAACATCCTACAAACTATTGTTAGGCGATAATCAAAGATAATCATCAAGAATAACAAAGCCAAAGATTGGTCAGCATTAGAAAAATAAAAAAATCAGAAATTTCATTGCATATTAAGAAAGTAGATGAAAAATCACGCACTTTCAAAAAAAAATTCACTGAAAAATATTACCTTATGAGCCCGTATGAGGCTTTGAAAGATACAAAACAGAGGATTAGACAGGTACAGTGATGAAAACCTACAATTTATGATAAATCTGTGACTAAAATCCATAAACTAAGAATAACCCAGAAATCTTTAAACAAGTCTACCCAAAACAAAAAATAATTGTACTCAATTTGGACATAAAATGAGCAAGATATGATCGTTTGAAGTTAGACTGCAATTTCAAAAACTCCAATGGTGAAGGCAAAGACTTTTCAAACCCTGCTGATGTCAGCAGAATACGGCATTAAAATTGATGGGCCGAGGGCCGTCACAGAAGGCTTAGATTTTGATGGTCATATGGCCGTCAAATTTAACATAGTAAAAAAAATTTGATTTTTGATTTTTGATTTTTTTTTTCAAAAATCTACCTCGGGCTGCATGTAGAGATGATCCAAAATCTACCTCAATTTTTGTGCAACCCTACTTGGGCAAAAGTATTTGCCACAGATTTGACTTTTGTCAAATATGGGCAAGTTTATAGTGGTTTTCAACCGAAACGATGATCCAGACGCAATGGTGGGGTCAGATTTGGCTCAAAATGAGATCTTTAAAGACACTAAGAGAATAATAAACAGAAGATAGAAGGAATTTTTGAATGTGATGACAAAAATAGATGTTCTGCCCCACGATGGGCGCCAAAAATGTGTCACACTTCTATGAATCATTTTATCCAAGATCACTCAAGAATGAGGTCTCAAATGGCAACTCATAGCTCTCTATTCATAGAGTGCAAAGGTGTGTGATGGAGGCCCTCAGATTGACCTAGTTTGTGCCCCTGCAAGTACACCATAAAACAAGAGATTCTATATGATAATGCATGATTCTGTCTATATGATAATGGAATTAATCTATATGATAACAATGCATGATTGTCCTATGAAAGGAAATACGAATTCAAAATTAATCTATGAAAGAAAACATGAGTTTAATCTAAAATGCAAATGCAAAACTAATCTAAATGAATTGCCATGAATGCATGAGGGGTAAAAGCACAATAATTTGTCACCCTTTTACAAAGGAAAAGGACAACAACACCAAAATTGTAAAACTGCAAGGGCATAAAAGTCACATTTCTATTGAGAATTTGAAGATGATGTAAACTGATGAAATGTGTCAAATAGGATGAATTATATGCCTATAATATTTTTAAAAAAAATTGAACCAAAATTAATATATTTTTTGAAAATTTTAGGTCTATTTTTCATTTTCTGAAAAAACTTTAAATCAGGGAGTTTACTTCCCGCCAAATCATTATAAGTAAAACATTAGTTTTTCCTCTAATTTCATACTGTGTTTTAGATGACATGTATAGGTAGTCCAGAAAAAAAAAAAAAAGTTTTTTCGATGTATAGTTTGCCCGTTATAAGTATTCAAAGTCAAACTTACTTGAAATCAATAGTTTTTGTCTCCCGCCATTTTTATCCTATCAAAACTATACCAAAAACCATATAAATTACATATTATTGAAGATGACTCTCTTCTCTAGTGTTATCTATGATTTTTATATTTTATGAATTGATTTAGAATTTTTTTATATTATCCGAAGCAACGACTTCTGAAAGCTTTAATAACCTGCATGTAGTTTTTAATGAATTTGTTCAATGTTTTATAGTCAAAACAATATAAAATTTATATCTCAAGAATCATAGCTTCGAGATCTAGAAAAGGGCACTTTGAGTGTTTTGACATTGTCTAGTTTGAGCAGAGAAAAAAACAACAGAAGTGCAAACTTCTAGATTTTTTATGTTTTTGGAGGTTTGGCCACCATATGGCATGCCACCTAGGTAGACTTGGCCGAGTTAGACTCGGCCTAGTCAGAATCGGTTGAGTCCTACTAGCCCTCCCATTGGCTCGCACATGAGATGACTTGGCCACGTAGGCGCCATTCGGTGCTACGTACACTCGGTCGAGTTAGACTGGGCCGAGTTGGACTCGCCCGAATATGACGCGAATGAGTGCCCAAAATTGTTCTTAGGGGTGACAGATTATTGTGTTTTTATCCTAAGAGAAGAAGATAAGAAGAGAGAAGTTGCAATATCCAAGCTCAAGTGCTCAAATTCTCCTCCAAAATTGCTCTCCAATCCTGCAGCATAACAATAAACTAAAGAATGTGTATTTTTTTATTATTATAATGAGAAGGAGAGGCTTCCCTATAAAAAACAATGGACGGTGGAGATTAAGAGGTAAAAAAATAGAAATAAAGCAATGGTGGAGGTTAAATCTTGAAAGGCAAGATCAAAGGGCTATGATTAAGAGGCAAAAAGCCGACCACTTAGGAAGATGTAGAGAAAAAATGACTTTTATTTATTTATTTTATTTGATTTATTTCCTTTTTTTCATAAAAAAAGAGCTTTAAGTGGGGATTTTATTTAATTAAAAGAGGAATTTTCTTTTAATTAAATAAGATAAGATTATTTAATTAAAAGGGGGATATTAATTAAATAAGATAAAATCATTTAGTTAAAAAGGGATATTTTAATTAAATAAGATTATTTCATTTAAGAGATATTTTCTTTTATTTACATAAGATTATTTCATTTAATAAAAAGAGATGTTCTCTTTTAATTAAATAATATTATTGAAAAAATGATCAAACCTTAGGAAATATTGAAATAATTAAATTAATTACGATTTGATCAAGGAAATTGATTTGAATTAAAAATGTTGCAAAGCATTGATTCAGGAATTTGATAAATTGATTCTGGTCATTTGATAAATTGAAGAATGGGGTTTCATAGTCTAGGTGACCATTTTAGGGTGCATACAGTACACACACGAGGTATAATAAGTTTTAGAAATAACAATATCAAAATTCTATAAGTAATACTTCATTGTAATGATGTAAATACATTATAAAATCATCACTGATTAGAATGGTATTACACCCTTCATTTCCACAGTGGTTGTGATATACTTCTTTCATAAAACTTGGAAATGCAGCTACTTTGTATATGTCGCTTCAACCTTTTTTGAAACATTTTCCATTCTCAATATTTCAACCTCTTCAACATAATCAATGAGTTTGGTTGTGTTTTCTAGATCTTCAAGGATTTTGTTGCAGTAATCTAAAATAGATCTTCCACATTTGTCAATAAGGGTTTCAGAGAAACCATTTGAGTTAACAGAGCCATCTGGGCTTGCGACAATTATTTTTGAATGATTGTTTGTAATATCCATGTTTTAAATTGTCTGTTGAATAAGAAAAAAAATTAAGGTCGGTATTTATAAAATTATGAAACTAAAACAAAATAAAATCAGAGAATAATTACATTAATTAATTAAAACTATGCATCTAACAAAAAACAAAATAATAGTCATTGAAGCAAATTTTGAGTTGTTATAGAAAATTCATATAGTAAATCATGTAATTTTAGAAACTAATTAGAATGTTGCGTAAAGGATAGTAACCATTAAGAAAATGCATGTTGTTAAAGAAACATACAATATAATTAATCAACTTGATATCTTGACACACAATTCCTAAAGGTTAGTATATTAAATAAGTTTTAAAAAATTAATTTGACATAAAGTGATACAAATAGAAGAATATAACAAAAGATATGTGGTCCAGCTAATCTGACAGAGCTAATTTGGAGGAAGAGGGGAAACAGGATCTCAAGATTTTAGGCCCAGGTTCCAAAACTAGATCCAGTACTAGAAAGAAGATAGTGGCCCAAGTCAAAGATATTACTAATCTTCGGGATTCTATCCAGAATATGGGAAATCAGATGGTGGAAATCCAGAATGTGAAAAACCAAATGGTAGAATCCGAGAAGTGTTTTAAGGTGTTGGACTGATTCGTGTGCTGGAAATTTTTTTTGGCTCTGTTTTGCTGGAAGTTTCTTTTTTGGTATCAAATTTTATTATTTTGGGTGTACCTTTTATTATATATATGGGGTTTTAGCCCTTTTTGGTTTTCTATCTCTATCTGTGAAAAATAGTTATTATTTAGGGTTTCTCATGATTATCTTTTCTTAGCTTTGTTAAAGGGTTTTGGGGCCCTTCAAAACCTGTAATTACCGTAAAAAAAAAAAAAAAAGATATGTGGCCATTGACTTTACTGTAGGGATATAAAGAATGATGCAAAATTATAATAAATATGCATTTAGAAATTATGCATGTGAAAAGATGTTTAAAACATTTCAAATGAGATTTAAAGTAGAATAGAACTAAATGGGAAAGATCAGGTTGCTTAAATTTTTGTAATGTTTTTTATCATTTATGTTTGTTCAATAGGCATTGTTAAAGCATATAATATTATATAAAATGTTACAAATTATTATAGTGGCCAAAAAAACTTGTAATAAATGCATTGGAGCAAATTTTAAAAAATAATATATGACATCAATTATCTTCTAAGTATTTGAGTCTATTTTCTTCAGCCTTGCACTTGGCAACCTGTCTACCCTTTTTTATTTCCTCATAATGGCCACATGTGAATGGAGGCATTATGCTCAGACACTGTAGAGATTTTACTTGAGAAACTGCCGCAAATTTCAATCTTGTTCTTTTTCTTGGTCCTATATCAATTGTCACTTTTGGAAGAGTCAAGCCCTGAGATTTATGTATAGTCAATGCCCATGCCAATCTTAATGGAAATTGAAGTGTTCTACCCTTTTGTATTGTTGTTATTGAAATTATTTTTGGATGATGATCTTCGAATGACAACCCAAAATAATTATCAAACTCAACTATCCCATATGTCATAGGTTTGGATGGATCACTGCCTTGTTTGTAGACAATCTTTCGAATATATCCCAGAGCTCCGTTTACAAGACCTACTTGTATCCAAAGGAA
Source organism: Thuja plicata (assembly GCA_018584345.1). NCBI lineage: Eukaryota > Viridiplantae > Streptophyta > Pinopsida > Cupressales > Cupressaceae > Thuja > Thuja plicata. The sequence goes on along the minus strand of MU227244.1, from coordinate 11,477,107 downwards.
AAAAAAAATATTATTCTTGTAAAAACACATAATTCATCAATTTAAATGTTTATATAATATAATTCATAAGTTGCATTTACCTTTGTCTTGACAACTAGACAGAAACTACTCTATTTGAAATGTGTTAGCAAGCCTCCTCTTCACATATTGCAAAGACCAAATGGTCATTTATTATTTGATTGTGGTAAATTTAACATTAATCTAAGTATGAATTTTTATCTTGAACAATAAATATGGATAGTCAAATTCTAAATATAAAAGCTAATAAACACACAATAAAACAATGAATATTATTTCAATAAAAATTTAGTTTTTAAAATTCAACATTACACCCTTGATATAATTCTATAAGAAATTCATAATAACCATCATATATTAATAAAAAAAAAAAAACCATCATTACAAAAACCATTAACAAAGAAATTTTAAATACTTTAATAATTTCAAATATGATTTTATTTAATTAAAAAATCATGTCACCATTCACATTCATAGAGAAATTCTAATTATTAGAATATTAAGTACTAGTATTACCTGTATTAATATGAAAGTTTTTGATTAAGTAAAACAAGTTTTACAGGATTCAAACCCCAAACAAAATAATAAGAAAAAAGAAGTTTTTGATTTATGAAAGTTAAACAACCAATTTTCAGACAAAAATTCTACTAACTATTAATTCATTACGAATATTATTTCATTTAAATATTGCATATTTTCTTAGTAAAAAATCAATAATATTTTTGCCTGGTCGCTGCATGTTTCGTTGATTAATAAATTTGGCCCCACGATGACATTTACCTCTGCTCTCCACCCAACCTTTGTATACATCTTTGCCCCGATAGCGGGTCCTCGATGGGCTAATCATGGTTTGCAGTATGGAGACAACTTGACCCCAAAAAGTTTAGGTATTTTCTAAAAAAAAGATTTTTGTTTTTTGTTTTTTATTAATATTTAATCATGTAAATTTTGATTCTCTTCGACCAAATTCTACCATCCATTATAGGTATGAAAGCAAGAAGAAAGAAATATATCATATTTTATGATAAATGTGTAGTTTAATTCACTTTTTTTTTTAAGAAATTTATATAATAAAATTAAGAAATATTGTCTAAAAAAAGTATGGATTTTGAAAATTTTAAGTTTAAATAAAAAATAAAAAATTGGTACATAATTGCCCAATTATTAGAAATAAAACCCAAAAGAATACTAATCCTTTTAACCTCCCCCTTTCTACCCAGTCGATTCCCCCTTCCCAGTTTCAAAAATAATTACTTAAAATAATAATCTAGTTTGTTCCCTTAGAATAGTAGGAGCCCGCAGTGCTCACATAAATCTAATTCCCTTATATAAAAAAATCTAATTCAAAATAATTGTAAATAGAAAATATTTATTAAGTGGAAAATAGATATTTTAATAGAAAAGATATCCTAACACTAATATAATTATATTAATTTTTCTAATTGACTAAAATAAAAATATATTTTTATATTATAAACTTAAATTTTAAAATATATTTATTTTATTCTCAGCTTTATAATTTAACTTCATACCACCTATTCTTTAAAAAATTACGTATAAACTTTTCACTTTTTAGCTCTTATTTTTTTTAATCTTTTGGTTTGCAAATAAATGAAGTATCACTGATACCAAAAGCCATATAGTGAATCTCATTCTCATTTATAAACCAACAGTGATTGAATAAAAAGTCGAGTTATGTAAGAACAGTAGAGGGATGTCAGTGTACCACTTGTTTTCTGTTATAGATTTAGAATCAAATATTGCACACAACTTAGCTTATCTTTGACTGGGACAACAAACTCATAAACATTTAATTATATAATTTCAGTTCAAATTTCAATTCTATTAATATTTAATTGTTTAAATGCTATTGAATATTCTCTTCTCTACCTTTTCAACATACCTATTAAACATCAAAATATGATTGCTACTTAATTCAAAATTGATATATATTAACTCAAAACTTAATGTAACATTACCCAATAAAAAAGTAAATTCTATTATGAAATATTTTGTATTAATTAAATACTACACCCTCTTTTAGAAAAGCCTATTAAAGATTGTATAAGATGAATTTATTCTGATCCTTGTACCCTTTCCCTTCAAAAAGAATTTTATGTTACTTAACTTTATGGCTGCCTACCTTTCTTAATCTTCAAGGAAACTATTCGTCCACAATAGCATAACCTATGAGAATAAGAATATTTGTGCAAGTAGTATAGTATAAGACAAACTCGATCAAATTTTATTTGATTTACTTTTGTGAATGCAAACAAATTTGGCTCTTTTTTGCCTTGAATTACGGCATAATATTGAATAGATCCTTCCAGGCAGTGGGCAGTGAAGAAGGACAATTATACAAACGTGGGAAGATGAATGTCTGTTGGTATTAATATTCAACCAAGTTTTCAACTAATTTGTTGGAATATTGTTTCGATCTCCGTGACCACTTGTTTTCTTATTTTCACATCGTTCGTAACCCAAATGTCGTATGCTTTGAAGTGAGGAGAGGTGTGCATATATAGCGAATACAGCTTCTGAACTATAGTTAATTACTTTCTGTCGTATTTGATGTATGCTCGACAGCTCTTCTTTTCTTGCAGGTACAAATGTAAAATGAATTAAATTAATATTCCTCAATGTTGTAATGTGGTGACTCTTTTGTTAAAGAATGTCACTTCATTCTTATATTTTCACTCTTATATATTTGCCCTATTCACTTAGTTCATCATAACTATGCTAATATTTATTATTTTCATGTACATCTTATTTACTCAGATTTAGTTCTAACATATTTGAAATCATGGATTCATCTAAACTTATTTAAAAATTCAAATTCAAATCTTGTAATTTGTTACTCTCTCTTTAAATTTAAAGAAAATCAATAGAATAATAACATAATATGATTTATTTCTCCTCTTATTTACATACCTTGATAACCTATCATGGATTAGAGGGATCTAATCTGAACATACTTCATAATAAAATCCAAAAAAATATTAAATAAAAATTATTTTCCAAATTTTGTTAAAAAATAATACCTTTTTTTATCAACATGGCCGGCGGCAATGACGTATATAAAGGGTGGATGGAGAGCAAAGGTGAACGTCACAGTAGGACCATACTTATTAATTGGTGAAATGTGCAGCAACCAGGCAAGCTTTTAATGTGACATTCGAAAGGGAAGTTGGAGAAGCGAGGGAAGTGAGTACAGTCACATCGCAAAAGGAATTAACAATTTCCCTTCTTGATACGTTTTGAAGTTGGGGAGTTTTATAAAATTATATAATTTTATAAAACCAAGTAGTTGAGTATGGGTCAATGAGGTTATAAACTAGTAAATATATACTCTATATAAAACACGCCGAGATGTAACGAGGCGTTGAATTTTTTCAACTTTAATTTGTATTAAAGGTGAATGATGAAAAAAATTAAACGCCTCGATACATATTGGCGTATTTTATATAGACTTATATATTTGCTAGTAGCAGCTGCGGCGTGTGTAACACATTGAATAAATTAATATGGTTAGTTAGCATTTAGGGTTACAGTTTATATCGGGGTTATGGTTACCTTTAGGAATACAGTTTATATCATGGTTAGGGTTATTATTAGGGTTAGATGTTGGTTTAGACTTATTATTATGATTAGGGTTAGGGTTTAGTGTTAAGGTTGTCTTTATGGTCATGGTTAGGAGTAGAATTATGGTTAGGGTCAGGGTTATGGTTAGGGTTTCGATTATAATTATAATAGGCTTCAGGTTAGGAATAGTGTGTTGGTCAGTGCTAAGGCTAGGGTTGGAATTACTATTAGGGTTAGAATTGGAATTATAATTAGATTAAGGGTTAAGATTTAGATTTGGTCAGTGCTATGGTTTGGGTTAGGGTTAGGATCAAGGTTAAGATTAAGGTTAAGATTAGCATTACGGTTAGGATTTGGTTTAGGTTTATGATTATGGTTAGGGTTAGGGTTTTGACTGATCGTTAGGGTTGATATTAGGGTCAGAGTTTAGTATTAAGGTTTAGTGTTATAAGTTGAATAAATTATTATAATTAGGGTTAGGGTGAGCATTTATACCATGGTTAGGTATAGCATCAGGTTTATGGTTTACCATTTATAATTAGCTTTTAGCATTTATGATTAGGGTTTAGTATTTAATGAGTATGCTTATGGTTAGGATTAGGGTTTAGGCTTTTGGTTAGGATTATAGTTACAATTAGTATTCAGTGTTAAGGTTTAATGTTAGGGTTAGGTTTATGGTTAGGGTTAGAATTTTGGAAAATGGTTAGGATTATGTTTAGGGTTTACATCAAAGTTAGGGTTAGGCTAGGGATTAAAGTTAGCATTATGATTACGGTGACGGAATGGTTAGGACTGGGATTTATACTATGGTCAGGATTATGCTTAGAATTAGGATTTGGGTTAGAGACGCATTTAGTGCTTCATATTGTAATTATTTTTTTACATATATTTGCCACATCCACTTAAAGCAATCTTTTAATGCTACACATTTTAGAAAGCCATATATATTGCAAATAAATAGTAGAGTTAGCCTGTTATGATTAGGGTTTGGTTAGCGGTTATGGTTAGGGTAAGGGTTTACATCATGGTTAGAGTTGGGTTTAGATTAGAATTTCAAGTATAGTTAGGGTGAGGGTTAGAATTATGACTAAGTTTAGAGTTAGAAATATTCTTAAAATTAGGGTTTAGGGTTAGTTTGGGATTAAATTAGAATAATGGTTTACCTCATTGCTTTGGTCATGGTTAAGATTATGGTTTAGGGTATGATTAGGGTGAGGGTTAGAATTATAGTTAAGATTAGTATTAGAATTATGATTCAGGTTAGGGTTAGAATTAAGGTTAGGGTTAGTGTTAGTGTTTAGATTACACTTTGTTTTGAATTCATATTAGGATACATGGCTAGGGTTAAGGTTAAAGTGAGGGTAAGGTTTAGTGTTAGGGTTAGGGTTTAAAGTAATGGTTAGAATTACAATTAGGTCTCTCTCTCTCTCTCTCTCTCTCTCTGACACATTTAGTGAAATTTAAGGTTAATATTTTATTTAGAATTATGGTAAGAGTAAATGTATATATTAATTAAAATGATTTTTGAATTTTGATCATTAGAGCCAAATTAATTAGTTTCAACTGCAAGAAAAAGTTAGTGTTATTTGTGGGTATAGTGTTATTTGTTGAATTCAAATTAATTGAGTCAAACAAAATTATTTCATATTGTTTGGTTTCTTACTAAATACAGTTCTTATATATAAATATTAAAAAAATGTCCAATATATTTTGATTGAATAAAACAAACTTATATTCATTAAAAAACAAAAAAATAGAGGGCTAAATTGAAATGATGTTTCAAAAATAGTATTCAACGTCATAATAGATTCATTTATTTTAATAATTCTTTTAATTAATTGCTTATCTAATATTTCTAAGTATGCATGACCTATTTTAATTGAATTTATCTTAACAATTAATGATCATATTTATATTTCTAATATTGACTCCAATTTGATCAAAGATTCTATATCTACTTGGTATTTAGCTTGTAAATTTTCCAACTTACACAACACTACCTAAGTTAATAAAATATTAATTCTAATATGTATTAGATTTGATAGTATGTATATTAGATAAATAGTATTATCAAATAGTATTTTAATATTTTTATTTTTTATTATACTTATTTATATTAAATATATGATTAATATAATTTTAATTAAAATTAAATTTATATTGTTCTTATTAGCAAAAAAAAATTAACATATATTAACAATATTTTATTCTATTTTCTATTTTTGTGAAAGAAATTCTCCAAAGGAGATCCAGTAATGTCACGCACCATGAGAAAATAATTCGCTACATATCCACTATCAAAGAAAATTTCAAAAGCATTCAAGGAAAAAAACATTTTATTCTATTTTCTTATTTGCATACAAATCAATTCAAAATCTTAAACTTTAAAGTACATTCTATTTTTAAAAAATTCAAATGAATAAACAATTAGTTTTAGAATATATCAAAATCTAATATATATATATATATATATAATGTTTCTAAATATTTTCTAGATATACAAAAGAAACATTTCTATTTTATTTTTCCTTTTTTCATGCTAATTATTTCAATAAAAAAATATTTAAATGAAATATCTTAGAGAAGATTTTAGTTATCTCAGATACATAAAATCTTTCTAAATATTTTCTAGATATATTAAAGATACATTCTATTTTATTTTTTTCCTTTTACATGCTAATTATTTCAATAAAAAATATTTAAATAAAATATCTTAGAGAAGATTTTTGTTATCTTATAAGATTGATTACTGACATGAAAAGTATAAAGATTGATTACGGGCATTGAAAATCTTTTTCTTGTTCATAAATGAAAAGAAATGCAATCTCTGTAATTATGAGGGTATGGTGTTTGCCTTCCATGAAAAAAACAAAACCAGTCTCTACTTTCCTTAATGAAGACTTGGATATGAACTCTACATCCTTTTTGTGGGACCTTTTGAGTAGATTTTGATAAGAGGGCTGCTCAGTAGGAGAAAGTTGATAGCAGTAATGAGAATAGAGGAAACTTTGCTAAGGTTCAAATCTATGCCTCCTTGATCGCTTCTCGTAATGCCCAGATCTCCATATTTCTGAATTTTGCCCTGTTACTGATTTTATGAAATTAGATGCTTGAGAAATGACTATGGTGTAAAATTACACCACATCTTAGCTCTTCTTGACCTCGTCCTGCTCTGATAGTTTTTCATGCAAATCGGCTAAAAATTTGGAAATAATCTGAAGCATAAATTCAAATAAAGGTTTGAGAATGGTTGAGGACACCATTTCATCTTCCTATTGCCACCCGTATTATCTAAATTCAGCCGGTCTTTACATGCAATGGACATTGTTTGATCTTCCCATCATTGTCCATATCAGCTAGCACATTTTTCAGCATGTTGGATGTGTTTTGTGGCTTTATTTTGGAATGCCATGAAATTAATTATATTTTGGGAGTTATCCAGATGGTAGAGGAATACAATCTCGGTGTAATTATTAATAAATTGTAAAATTATGAAAATTATTTTAAATTATTAATAAATCTTAAAATTTTATTATAGGTAATATAGTATTTTACTTTATAATATAAATATATGTTATTTTATAAATTTATTTTGAATAATTTTAAAATATTTTATTATGAATTTAGAAACTTTATGTAATATTTTATTATATATTTATATTAATTTATAATCTTTTTAAAATAGAATATATAAATTTTTGAAAATTAGCAAATTTAAACTTTTTGTATATATTATTAATATAAATGCTTCTATATTGTCTATTTTTATATTTATATTAATCTAAAATATTTTAAAATAAAGCATATGAACTTAGAAACGTGCTTAGTTAATTTGAGATTTTTCATAAATAATAATAGATTTGCAAAATAGCAACTAGATTATATGCACTACATTGTTAAAAATAAAATATTTATTATATTTAATATGTATTAATAATTAATTAATTTAAATTTTTAAATTTAAAATAATTTAATATAAATTATTTATAAATTATTATTTTATTTGACAGGCACAACTACAAGGATGCTCGACTAAATGTTGGGCTGCAAAATGGATTAAGAATTAGGAGACGTTATTAAAAATGGACAGTTGATTAGTTGGGAAGATCTGTCTCAACAGGCTCATGTTCTACCTGGCCAGTGGAGAACATACTCAGTATTAAAAGAGGCATGTAGGTCACTTGACTTTCCCAAGTGGTGTATTTCTTTCAATGATGACTTTCTGTCGTTTAAGTGGCCAGATGGCACATCCCTATCTAATGTTAAAGCTAAGTATATTTAATCCATCTTATCAGATAAGGAGGACATCCTTACGCACACTAACTCCTGCTGGGGGTTAACATGATCTCACCTTTTGGACAAAAACTGTTTGAATCCATTTGGTGCAGACCAATAGAATCTGCAAAGAAATGTTTTTTTTATGGAAGTTAATTTTGCACAAGTTTCATATTAAGCAACCAAATGGAGACTTTAATTTATTTACCCTGTGTAGAGTTCTTAAAACTTTAAACCATCTTATTTTTTACTGCATATTTGCTAGAGAAATATGGCATCTATTTGGGATTGTTATAAATGACAATATCAGTGTTATGGAGTTGATATTTGGATCCATCCTAAGCCTTAGGAAATGTTGTAATGTCTTTTTATCTTGTTTATTAGTTGAAATACTTTAGATTAATTAGAATCTAGAAATGATAGTTTTTTAATGACATGGTTAGAGTCATTGAATTGCTTTTTGCTGGTGGAAAAGTTGATGCCAGTTCTATGGTTGGAGTTATGAACGTCGGCATTGGGGTTGGGCTTCCTATCCCTTCTACATGTTATGCAGACCTTGTTAGTCCTGACCTCTATGGCGGGGAGTGTTGTTTTCACCCCCTTATTTTGAATTAATGCTCACCTCGATAGTTGTCAAAATTGTCGAATTCCCCATTTATACCATGGTCAGCCCAAATTTGCTCATTAAACAAAATTTATGCATTTTATTCTCTGCTTTCCCATTGGTCGGAGCTTTTTTTTCCAGCAGTCTTTTCTTTTATCAATCATTAAACTTACTGAAAAATGCATGTGGTTTACAGGTGGAATTCAAAAAATGGTTCATGTGCATCATCTATGCTTCCACATCTCGCATACATGCAGGGAAAGGTTGGAGATGATGGCTCTAAGCAAGGTCGCCTCCCTAAACAGTGTCTTGTTGGAGGCGCTAGGGTTTTCACTCATTGTATTGAGGGCAGATGTGGGGAACGCGATGAGGAAGAGGAGCCGGAGGAGGTAGACCACCTGAGATTGAGACTTTGAGCTATAATCACCTAAAAATTGTCACCTAAACCCTAGAACCCCAATCTCAGCAATTAATCAAGAAACCCTAATATTGATTAAACCTAAGTCCTAAATCAAACAAACAATTATCGAATTCAAACTGATCTGACCTAAACCCTAGGTCCTAATCAATCATCTTACTTGATTAATTAATTAATTCCTAAAATCACATTACATTGGCAAATAAACTTTATACTATTATTTAATTGATATTCTGATATA
>MU227244.1:11445709-11456319 GCA_018584345.1 Thuja plicata | reverse complement strand
ATATTAGCATTCTTAGCATTCTCTCATTTAGCTAATATTGTTGTTTACTTTTATTCAAACATGCAAACTTAATTTAGAGCATATTTCAATTGGTGTTTTAAAATCAATCTTACACACTCAATTTGGTACTTCTAAAATGAATCTTAATTAGTTTTGGATGAACAACAAACTGCATTTGCATTTAGATTAATTATTTATTTGCATTATCATAGCTTTTAAAATCCTTCATTTAGGTCTTTGGTGTAGTCACTAAGCTTGCAATGACCTGAGAGCAAGCTCATACTCCTGCCTTCTAGAAGGCAAAAGGTCGATTCTTTCATACATGCAGGATGAATGAATCCATATTCATTCCTGTATGCAAATGAAGAGCAATGACCATGTTGAAGTGTTCTGCTAAGTAGAGGCCACTTTTAGCATGCACATGAGCTTATTCTTATTCCTTTTCCTTTCATCTTTCTTAGGCTCCTTTGATCTGCCCGTGTTTCGAACCCCTTACCTAATGGTGTGCTTCAAAGGCATTGTAGAGGTGTTGTGTTGGGAAGCATCCCTCATAGTCAGTCCCTGGCCACTGTGAAGAGGGAGAGGATTCATCATAAGGCGCTCTACAAATGGAGCCCCCTTCAAACCAAATTTACTTTGCCAACGCTGGCACTTCGCCAAAGGAAAACAAGGTAAAGAAACAGATGACACTTTACCCCATTTGAAATTCATGTCTTATTTTTGTTCCAACGAATGATTCAAGTGATTAGGATCCATCTGTTTCCTTTTATCATGCTTAATTAGGCTATCTTATTCACTATTGTGATATCTTTTGGGTTTATGAAATACTCCTTGTTTTCAGATTTTTTTCCCCACACACCATTCTCTGTTATATTGACTAATTTTGGGTATTTGTAATGAAACTTCTCAGAATTGGATGTAGACTAGAACCATGTTAGACTCCCAATAATAGCAATGCATAGCTCTTTTTGGCAGATTTAGGATAAAAATCATGGGCTGGATCCTCTGGAACGACATTACAGTTGAGAAAAGTATGAATCCCCTAAACATTATGCATGAAAACCTGGAAGTTCTAGTGCAAGGGATGAAATGCAAGAGCCAGATGTAAACACAAATTCCACAACCTTTATCTCCAATTTGGAAATGGAATGGACTTCCATCAAAACATAAATGATCCAAAAGTTTTGTTAGATGCCAGACTCACAAATACCCAAGTAGAGCATACAAAGCAGGCTAATTGTTTGTCAGAAACACCCAAGTAGAGAACATACAAAGTAGGCGAATTGTTTTTCAGAAACAACCAAGTAGAGAAAATACAAAGTAGGTGAATTGTTTGGCAGAATGCCTCAACAAGATTTGGTTGCACGGACTGCAAGATTGCATAATATGTATGAAATAGATTTGCTGAATTTTTTTTAACAAACTTTTAAGCAAATCCAGACATGGCAATCTTTGCGAACATCCCCTTAGACTATGTCAAGATGGAAGCTTTTGAGTAGTGTATTGGCATCTGTTAAAGAATCCTGAATATTTATTGCAATGTGGTGAAGATGAGGTGAAACATTTTTCTTGAAATCACATTCATTTTCCCTGAAATATTTTGAACAGAATGCGGAGTAGAATGTAGAGTATTTATCTTAAATTTGGTTGATTGCACTCTACATCTATCACTAAAATTTTAGATCTGAATTTACAGATAACTCTCATAGAATATTCGAAGCTGAGACGCTGCTAAGGAGGATGAACAAATACCACCTTCTGGACGAGAGCTAGAACAAGCTCGATTATGTCCTCGCATTGACCGTCAAGAACTTCTTAGAGCATCGTCTGCAAACCCTTATCTTCAACTTTGGCATGACCAAGTCCATCCACCACACTCGCATCCTTATCAGGGAACGCCGCATCTGCTAATGGAATGCATTTTCTCTTCGATTGGTTGTTTGGTCTTTTTTTAAGCTAGAATAATGTAAGTAGCTGATAGAATTCTAGGGGAGTGTTAATATCATAATTATCTTTCTATCTCTGTATCTCTGCGCATGAAATAAGGCCCCAAAGAAAATATAACTATCTTCCTACAAAGATGAAAGAACATATAAAAATAGATCTATATCTTTTAATTTGTTCAAAGTAGTTTCAGTACTCAGTGCAGGAAGACAGACAATAATCATGCCAAGCAAGGATCTTTAATATTTCTCAACTTCTTCTGTAGCAACCACATGTGAATCTCCTACGTAGCTTCTAAATCCATAGCTGCATAATTTCAACTTCAAATTACACATAATGGAAGGCTTAGAATACCTATCATTATATACACATTATGCATATGCTTAATTTTAATCCCAAACTGATATCAACTGTAGGATTTGAGAGACACAAATCCACAGAACGCCAAGAATACTTGCATACAAATAACCTGTTATAGGAGAGAAGCAGAAAGAAGCAAAAGGCAGAACTCAGAAGTTACTAAAAAATGAGAGAAAAATTATGATCCAAGTTAATTGAAAAAAAGATTTACAAGGTTCAACCTATAAAGGTGAACAAAACCCTAAAGCCTAAAAAAGCTAGGTTGCACATTATAATTAATAAAGATATTAATTATAATGCACCTAAGAGATAGCTTAAGAAAATAGAGCAATAAATAACTTAATTAATTAAACCGAAGTGATTTAATTAATAAGTGTAAAATATAATTACTCTAACATCAACTCTTCTTCTTGTTCCTCTACAACCGATTGGTTCTCATCTTGTCATTCCATTAATTTCCTAATTCTTTTTTATAGGGCTAGGTCTCAAAGCAAAAATTGTGAAAATGGACAAGCTTAATCTCTGCCCTACCAATTACATGCCTCTCTAATGCCACTTGAACGTTGCATTAGGCTGCCTTCTACTATCTCTTCACTTAATATTCCACTGGGAATTTGTAAGTAGCTCTTTCCAACAGATAATGATTTCAATTATTATGGAAATTGGGGGATTGATTTCTCAAATATGCAAGGAAATCTAACTAGTTTTGCTACTTTTTTTAAAGAAGTCCTTTCCTTGTCTCCTTGAGTCTTGGAAAATTATGTATCATAACGTTTGGCTTCCCTACAATTAAATGGGCCTTAAAAATCAAATTTTGGGATCATTAAAATTTATAACTGAATTAATCCATGGGTTGTAATAGAGTGCCCATTTGCAATCATAATTCAGGGCTGGAGATTGGTGCTAGTATATGTTTTCTTTCCTTGGCTTTGTTTTTCTTCAAGCCTTTCTCATTTCCGTCTACTTCATGTAATGCTTATTATTGACTACATGTAAGTATAGCCAAATAAGGGCTGCAACTCCTTTACCTATGGATTGGATAAGGCAATTATGATTGTAAAGAAACAGTATTTAATCAATGTTGATCAAGCTTCAAATAACATTGTATTGACTCAATGCCACATTGAATCTAAATCAGATCAGAAGTAATTTTCTACAGTCCATTAGATTTAGTGAATGAATTTTTGGCTTAAATTCTTTACACTTTTTTTCTCGATGTTTCAAATCAGACTTAGTCATCCATCACCACAAAGAGGGTATTAATGCCTGCCTCAGTAGTCGTACATAACTAATCCTCATAACGTCTCTTTGGAAAATTTTCTGCCAACCCTAGCTTCTAAGATGTTGATCATTATTCTGCCCAATGCTAAGTAAGTGGCAGAGCTAGCTATTTGATTTGGTGTTGATCATTATTCTTCCCAATGCTAAGCAACTGACCACTTACTGTTGCTCCCCTACCTAAGGCAGAGACTCCAGCTGCGCGCAGCTCTTGTTTTCTATGTTCCTCATGCTCGTTCATGGATATATAACAAAAGTCAAAAAAAGGATAACAAATGGGAGCGCAAGCGAAAGAATGCAATTTTTAGAGTTTATCCTAGATTTGTATCTCTTCTAGCACATGGGTCACAAAAAATTATTGAATTCTATTTATCAGAATTGCTCCTCTACAAACCATTTAGTGACATTGCAATAGATATTGGTGAAGATAGTGAGATGATAATTTCAAATTGGATGTCATTGAATTATGTTCCATGGCATGTCAAACGGAGTGGATGTTGAATATAGTGACAACATTAGTGATTTAGAAATTAAAAGAATTCTTCTAAAACAATATTTGGAATGTATAATTTATTCAAGATTTCTTTTTTCAAATGATATGATTTAAATCATGTTTGGTTAATGTTTGAGAACCATTATTATGCTTCAACATGTGTTGAATGTGTATGGTCATGTTGAATGTGTGAATAGTATGCTACAAGGTATCAAACTCGTAAAATGAAAATTACATTTGAGATAAATGGTAGTACATGTTGAATATGTATGGTACAAATTCTGAAATGTATGATTCACTTTGAAACCTACTCTACTTTGTGTCATATCCCTCGTGACATGATCTTCTCATGTCTTTCATAGATTTTGTGTTCTATGTAGCTTACTAGTGGATTGTTGGCGTCTTTTTCTGTATACCCAACAAGTATTATGAATTCAAGGTGTGATTTATTATTATTTTGAGGGATTTGCATTTGGAGTTAACAAAGCAATAAGCACTGACCTGGCGTATGTGCCCATTGAGAAAGTGATGCCTGGAGTGAAGCTACAAAATGAGAATCATCATTTTGCATATTCTCTATGTCATCAACTACACCATCATATCTATCTTCTTGTGCTTTGAGAACTCCGCATACTTGGTTCAAAATTGTTTCAACATCGTTAGTGGTAGCCGAAACCTTATTCATTGGGAATGCCATTCTGCAGTTTAACCAACGACCTGCCAAAAAACAATTCAATACATAGCAAATCGAGATGAAAACAAACCATAGTAGTGCAAAAAGTGATGCTAACTTTCTGAATATGTCTGTGACCAAGATTCTTTAGGCATGAGGTATAAAAGAATGACAGGTTGATAGGCATATGCAGATCAAAATTCTTGCACTTGTTATCTATATAAAATTACATAGATATATTTTGAAGAAGAGTGTTTAGGCAAAGATTTGCCTATATGATAAATAGCTATTAAATCTATCATAAATAACTTTTAATTACAAATGTTTCACACATAACCATCACAAGTTAGCAAATGACTACAAGGTATCAGAAAAACTATTTGAATTCTACTCTACAAGAGAGAGAGAATGCAACATATAAACATTAGCTCCAAAGCCAACATCTGACGCATGGAAGGGTTTTTTTTTTTATCCAAAAAATATTGAAACCCTAATTTTGTTGTAAAATTCTGACTTTCTTGTCAAACTCTACAATTTGTTGATCAACCTGTTCATCTATGTAGCTTGTAGCCTATCTAGTACACGTTCAAAACCCAGGGAAGTATACGAAAAAACTTTATTTGAGTGAAGGTAAAGAGAGTCATGTTCACCTTTTTGGACACAAAAGTGTAATTTTTTAGCAGTTTATTCTAGATCATGCACCAAAATTTGTGTCCCTTTTTTTAATCCCATTAAATTCCAATTGTATTAGGACACAACTTACAATTTTAAAACCTATCTAACTACTCTAGATATTGCTAGTCTTCCTATGTTGGGGTTGCATTTTGTCTATTGTACAATGCCTGCCAAAATTGAGTTTGGATTGGAGCTTCAACTTGTTGGCGAAATGTTTTTTGTAAGGTGAAAACTATTGTAAATTGGGGCCAAGGTGCTATGGCATTTGAATGTGATGTGTAGATAGGTTTGTCCATTATAAGAGGGACTTGTTTAAGGTCACCAATTAGAATTATGGAGACTACACCAAATACAACATGTTATTAATGGAGAAAGACCTCCTCTGGCTTGTGTCTATTTGCAGTAGTAGTTTGGGTCCTACAAAACTAATCTCATCAATGAGGACATACCTTGTGTGCTTCATGTCTTCTTGGAATATGGTTAATGTTTGTTCTTGTAATGGTTTCAAATATTTGATAGGAATTTTAAGTGAGAAATGTATTGTTGGCACATGTATGTTAAATGCAACGATTCTAGTAGGGGCTCATATAAGTATCAGGTTATTTGGTTTTGTTGTCATTCTCTGGAGTAATTTACTTATGAAATTTATTAGGTATGATTTTCCTAGCATTGCAGTCCCTTGAATGATCATGTGCAATGGTTTTTCTGAGTGACCCTTGTTGTGGTCTATAACTATTGAAAGCACAAGCTTTTGTTTTGATGATAGTTTATTATTAGGGACATTGAGGCTAATGGGTATGTGTCCTCCTTGGTTGTATGTCTTTTTCATTCCTATGAATTGTGGTGTGGGGTACATGCAAATATTGTGGTGCTGCAACTTGGTCCCACTTGTAGTTGTTATGAAATTCACACTTTCTAAGTATTTCAAGTTCATCTAGGTTAGCAATATTTGCAAGTCCCATTCGTAAAAGTAGTTTGCATTCATTCATGCCCATTGTGTCCAATGTGTTCATGTCACCTTCATTATTGTCCTCTTCTTCAAAGCTAGTATATTATTCAATGGTGTGATTGACCTGTCATTCCTCATATTTTCTAGCATTCATTTACTTCCAATTTTCTATTGTTGTGACTTTTGTAACTCATGTGTTGATTTCTATATTTTAAAAATATTTGTATAGTAATAACTCAGTCCAACAAAATGTTTTGAATATTCCTTTGGAATGCTATAGAATTTTGGGAAGACATTGACAGTAACTTTTACTTTTCTCTTTTTCCATTTATCCCCTTCATGTCTTGTAGCATAGGAGAAAGATCGTCCATATTCAAATAGTGTTATGCTTTCCAACTCTTTGGGTCGATTGACGTAGGAATGTAAGTAGCTAGGTTGCAGTTTGCTTTCATTTGGTGTTCTTATTAACCGGTGCAACACTTGTATGTATGCATGTATGTTTGTATGTATGTACATGAGGATTCAATATAATAGTGATAATAATTTTTCGTATACTATAATGAACATATAAGAAGAGAAAGAGGGAGATATAGATATATGGGAAGAGAAAGGGAGATATGTATCATAAGGATGATGTTTAGATACTTATCTCTCTACCCCTTTTTTCATTTTTCAATTCCACTTTTGAAGTAATCAATTTTCACCCTTTGTTTACAAATTCTTCTAATACATTTTATTGTCATTTGATAGATGTTTAATTAAATAATTTATTAATATAAAAATTATCTCATGACATATATATGTAATTTTTTAAAAGTTATGTATGACCTAATATATATATATATATATATATATATATATACATTTTATTATATTTGAATATATTTTAACTTTTAATAAATAAATAAAAAATATTTGCAACCTCTTACAACTAAAGTGATCCAATACAAGAGTTAATTAATAATAAATGAATTGGTAAGCTCATCATCAATTTAATAGGAATGGAAATTAAAATGGTTACTAAAACACATTTAAGTTGATGTTGTGCAAGTATTGTGCATTCAACAAAAATTCTCATGTATTTAATTTAAAATTCTTATAATAAATTGAACAATATTTTATTTTAAAATTAATATTCAATAATTTAAAAAATCAACAACTATTGTAATAATATTTTGCATAGTGAAATTAAGAATCATATAATAATATAATAATAAATTATGAGTACTTAATTAATAGTTTATCAACATAACTATTTAATGAAAATTTAATTTCTTTGTATCTATTCTTTTCATATTTGAATATTTTACTTTAAAATATTACTCTAAGTAATTTACTTGTATAAATATTTATTTATTTCAAATTTAAATATAAATTAAAACAAATTATAATAAGAAATCTATGTCCAATTTTTAAAATACATCTCTCTCACTAGTGTCTCCTATCTTCCAACTCGCAACCTTAAATTTGATTTCTTATAATTAAAAAAAATTGTATTGTATTAAAATAATTTTATTTATGTTAAAAAAAAAATATTTGAAATGAAATGCTACTTATGACATTAATATTAAAAAATTTTAATATTTTTTTATAATAATTAAAATAAAGCTACCACTCACAAACCTTAGTAACTATAAAACAATTTCCTAGTAGTTTTTAAATAATATCTTTATATCTTATACTAATTAAAATAAATACATCTAAACTCTATCCCTGTCCCTTCTTAGAAATGAAGAGAAGAAAAAACTATAAATGAACAAATTTCCAAAAGATAAGGCCTAGATTCAACCGTGAGAGTTGTGAGTCTAAAATAATCTCTGCAAATAGAATAGCATCTTCAAAATTATTTAAAAAAATACATATAAAAAAATAGAAATATAAATTTTAAGCTTTTATTAGTATTTTTCATGATCGGTAAATTTTTGTATTATATTATTTATTCAACGCTTTTTAGTTTGCATTCACCCTCTTCATCCATCTTTGTTTATTCTCCTCATCCATTAGCTTTCTTATCCATCTGCAATGACCTCTACCTTGCTAGACATTGGGGGAAAACCAATGTGAACTTGCTTGAGACAAGAGTAATCTTTGAAAAAAATCTAAAAATCGTAAAATGTCCTGAAAAAATGATCATCTTGGTGAAAACCTAGAAATAGGCGCCTTGATGCATTTATCAAAAAAAAAAAAAATTGGAAAAATACAAAAAAAATTGAAAAATGATCCTAAAAAAAATTAAAAATTAAAAAAAGTCCTGAAAAAATGATCATCTTGGTGAAAACCTAGAAATAGGCGCCTTGATGCATCAATTAAAAAAATTTAAAAAAAAAAGGAAAAACACAAAAAAAATTGAAAAATGATCCTAAAAAAATTTAAAAATTGAAAAAAGTCCTGAAAAAAAGATCATCTTGGTGAAAACCTAGCAATAGGTGCCTTGATGCATCAATCAAAAAAATTAAAAAATTAAAAAATACAAAAAAATTAAAAAATTAAAAAAAGGATGGCGACAGAGGCATGCTTACCAGGTTTTCAATGATCACCTCAATCAACAAAGACCCCATCGCTTGGGGCATCTTAGCTTCATCACATCACATCAAGTTGAGATTATCATAAATCAAAAGCAACTCAATCAATTGTCTTATATAGTGACGGATACACTCAAAACCAGACATATCGGTCTTAGATGAGTCATTCATTTCTGAAACCAGGCACATTGATCAAATTGGCTTCATCGCTTCAAATCAAGCCAATTTCTGCTAATAACATCTCTGCCAAGTAGGTGAAAACCTGGTAAACAGGCACCTCTTGCACTCAGCGCTCCATCTATCAATGCTTAGTCTTGGCAATCCTTTGCTTTAGTTTGTACATAGCTTTCAGTCACTTTCGTGACACTCTGGTTCTTCTGAGAACCCTCCTGGTTTGAAACTGAGCCAGAGTCAGAACCTAGGGGCAATCAAATCAGATTCATCCTCGCAGCATGAGTCAAGTCAGTTATCATTGTTTGCTACTAGGGGCATGGGTCCCCAATTTGATCACATCTTTGGTTTACACTAGAGTCAGTAATCTTTTCATTTCTGAAGGACAACTCGCTACTGACGCAAGCAAGTGTTTCTCAACACCACAATCAACAGTGTTTCTTAACACTATCTTTGGACGCATTTGTGTTTCTTAATACACATTGGATATTGCAAACGTAAACAACAGATCGATAGCAATCAACTACGAAGCACTCACAAGCACAACGGTGTTTCTCAACACCTCATACATATACATTTCCAAAAACATTGAAAATGGCTGAAGTATGTTGAACTTCTATTCGTATGTTGTTTGTTCTCATTGATTTTGCTAATCTTTTCTTTTTCTACTGCTTGTTGGTGTGGTCCCGATGATCCGAAAATGTCAAATAATTAGGGTGTATGTGGTAAGAGCTCTTGCATTAAGGTGAAAAAGCCTCACATCCCTCGATCCTCTTTATTTGTATGCCAAGGTGAGGTCAGAACTATCTCTTTGACTGTTATTTCTCTGCTTGTTTCCGCAAGATCACACTCATGGTTATCTTGGCTTTGAATGCCTCGATACTGGTATACTCTTGCGCTATCAAAACTAGAAACAATGTTCAGGTCATCTCGGTTGTTGTGCCTTGATACTTATGTTGGTTTCCCATATATTATCCAATGAAATTCATATTCATATTCTTATGGTCGCAGTGGCACTAGTAAGGATTGTATCGACTCTGATGTTCCAAAAATGCTCAATGATGAAAATATTCAACTGCTACAGCTCAGTGACTACACCTTAGGTTTCATTTGTTGCATTCATGTTAGTCTTGCATCTGCATAGTGATGAAATCAACATAATAACTGTCTCTCTATCCAATGTGAAGGATCTAAGATTCTTATCGATCAATCTTCTCACCGTTAAGTGGTCATGACACCCCTTGCTAAATCCATTGTCCTGATTCTATTTTCAGGATCGAAATCAAAATCTGAATTTGACCACTTGCACAACCAATAGAAATCTCTCTTGCTTTTCTTCTCATCAATCTATGTATCTTACTTTTGGTCAATCTTGGTCAACATGACCTCTCATCAAGTATAGATTTTGTCCTAACCATGTGGGACCTCTTTCTAATCAGATCAATTTCTTCCTAAATTGTCTAATCAATCGAATTGCTTCTCATCACTGGGGCACCTAGCCATATTTTGATTTTGCTCCCGAGGGGGCAGGATCAGGACATCAAC
>MU227244.1:11400298-11417609 GCA_018584345.1 Thuja plicata | reverse complement strand
TGGAACTCAAAAATGAGGAAGGACCTTATCTAGTCCTTAGCAATTAGGATTTTCTTGTCTCTGAATCAGGAGTAAAGGTTCAAGGTTCACATAGACATTTCAAGCATTGTGATTCATACAAGAAAAATCCCTAACATGCAGGGTGGTGATGATTTCCCCAGAATTCTAATGTTCTTTATAAATATCATGTTCTGATGGTTCTCTGATCTTACAAGTTATGGGTAAGTTGATAGAGAATGTCTAAAGTAATCACCCCTCCTTCAAGCCCTGAGCTGCCTACCACATCCACCCGAGCGGCTACCAAAACTAAGGCTGAAAGGTTACAGGAAAAATTTCCCTTGACCTCCAAGTATCCCTAGGACAGTGCCATTGTGGGGTCCAAAATAGAGTCCAAAGTTCAAGAAATAATGGACACCAAGCCCAGATCTTGGGCAAAAGTGAAAGGATTTCCATTTATAGGTTGAAGGCCACTGAAGAAAACCTGGCAACTTAGAACACCACCTCTAGTATTATCAAAGTGGAAAAATTCCCCTATTCGGTGCAATCTCCAGAGTTAATACTCCAATTGGCAACAATGTACAACTCACCGACATGGACTGTCCTACTTTCGGATCCCTGGCCACTACAGTACCCAGCAACCATTTTAGGAGTTTGAAGGTGCTGAACTTATCTCCTGGAAACATATCAATAGCCACTGGCTGAAGGTCCCAAAGAGGGACTATAGGAGGATGAAATTGGAAATTCCCCATAGGGAGTTCAAACAGCCCATCCAGGTGGGCATTGTGTTTCTATGCAAGATTTTCGGGTTGCCCCATGCCTGAGATTTCTCAGCATGGATGTACTACTTTCTATACTGCATCACCACTCACAGTCAAACTTTCAACTGGGTGGCCCTCATATCCAGTCACATAGACAAACAACTAAAGGGCATTGCCCAGAATTCCAAATTTTATATGACATCATATGTGCTATGGGCACTAGAACAACAAAGGTGGACTTTGCCAGGATTGGGAACAGTTGGGGATCTTGGAAATGGGCCAGGCCAAATGACATCGTGGGATCACTATCCCCAAGTGCAATGGGAACTTAGTTTCTCAAAATTCTACTAGGTAAATGATGCCTTCATTTACCACAACATTCTAGCACTTACTCAGGATTCTAGATATCGAATCTCACAGGTGGCAATGACCTTGGTTAGCTCCTATGGCTAGTATTTCATCTAGTTCTAGAATCACACCTACATTCGGTTGATAGGCTTCAATGGGAAGCCCTACCTTCTTCCCTGGTATTGT
Source organism: Thuja plicata (assembly GCA_018584345.1). NCBI lineage: Eukaryota > Viridiplantae > Streptophyta > Pinopsida > Cupressales > Cupressaceae > Thuja > Thuja plicata. The sequence goes on along the minus strand of MU227244.1, from coordinate 11,416,317 downwards.
AGGGACATAATTATTCTCTTAGATTTATGCCGGCAGATGATGGATCTGCATGCCTTCTTCACCTTGAAGAAGGTCATCAACATCCCATTCCCTTTCTCATGTGGGAATTATACATACAACCTTACTACAGCCTGGAAGGTAGACAATGAACTGAAGAGATTGGGGCTGGTAGAGTTCCACCATGCCTGAAAAAATTATGATCCCCTCAGCAAGATTGCCATAGCACTACCCCGAGCATCCCCACCACATGAAGAGGATATTAAAGACTTCTGGGAAGACTACTAGGATAGTTTCGATCTCTAGACCCGACAGAATACAAGGATGAGCAAAGGGCTCATGAAAATGCTTGACCTTCAGACTTTCCTGAAGGGTTTCAAAGATGATGGGCCATTGGAGGATCCATCATATAAGGAACATGGGCTGGATAAACTAGATCTCCCTTTGGTGGATTGGGCCACCCTAGAGGATCTAACAATTGAAGGGGTATGCAACCCCATTATAGAGGCGAGTCACGAGTACTTTATCCGGGTGTGTCCCAAAAGCACCCAAAAGAAATCAATGATCAAAAGGACCATCCCCTTTTCAGTCGATGCAGGACCTTCCTCATCTGTCGTGGCTGCTAAAGCAAGCACAAGTAGAGGGAAAGAGAAAGAGGGTGCCCTAGTTCCCAAGGTATCTCCCTAGGTTCCTACCCTTTTGATGGCGCAACTACATCAACAAATGGAGTCAGCAAAGCTGACTAGCCAAAAAATAAGCATGCGAGTATCCTCCAGACTCCTTGTAACCCCAATGGCATCTGCTTGCCAGGTGAGATCCCCATCGTTGGCAACCATGATGAGCATACAGACTTTGAGTGAGGCAGATTCTACTAGTATTCTGGACGTCGGGACTCTGCTGACAAGAAAGAAGAAGAAGAAGAAGGTGACACCTACACCTAGCACAGGCACCAGTCCCAGTATGCCAGAGATGCCTGCAGTAGATGTAAATTCACACTCTCCTGAACTAGAGGATATTTCATACTCCTCGCCTTCGCATGATGATTTTGATGACATCTTCTCGGAAAAAGAGCTCCTCGAGATTCAACAAGGTATAGGTCATGCGGTGGAAGAGATTGCAGCTCAGGACAAAGAAGAAGTCCCCATAAAAAAGGAAATCCCAGTGGAAAAGGATACATCAGAGCAAGAGACTCAAGAAATGCCAACAAAGCCTAAATAGGAGAGGATACTAGTCCAGGAGACTGTGAACACACCAAGGCAACACATAGATGAGCAACTGATGATTGGGGAACCTGGACTTGCAGGATCAACCGTATCCTCGATCGTCATGCTCCAAACACCTTTGGTAACTCTGGGTGACCAAGTTCCCCAGAGTACTTTTGGTGAGGTAGTAATGACGGTCGCCTTGTTAAACTTTGGCCAGAGGCCTCACCCACCTCCAGATGACATTCTAGTGGAGGAGAACGCTCCAACAGATGAGGCCCAGGAGCAACAGCAGCAAATGGACCAAGAAGTCCTGGATAAGGAAAATGAAGATACATCTGACACCAAGAGGGATGAAGTCCCTAAAAATATAGATGAGATTGAGACCAAAGAAAAGGCTCTGGATAGTACAACAAAAGATGCCAGTATGGCAGAAAATGTTGAAGGTTTCGAAGAACAAGAAATAAGAAAGGAACAAGAACAGGAGGAACTAGAATGAGAGGTGGAAAAAGAGCCTGAACATAACATACACTCTGGGAACATGCCACCAGATTCTAAAAGGAGTCCTAATGAACAGGTCTTAATAGAAAATCCACCCCAGCCACCCCAATAGCTGGTCAAGTCAAGGAAAGGAAAGACCCTGCCAGCAACCTCAGGTGCTACACTCTCATTGGAAAAAATGATGGCCAATAATGTAGAGGCTAAGAATCCCAAGAATGCACGATAGTCCATACTCTTGGGACTAACCCAGTAGGTAGTGCCATTGCATTTATCGCAACACCCCCATCAGATGTAGATGCGGCGACCATCAGGCCCAAATATTACAACATAGCAGAAGTAGAATTGGGGAGGAGAGATAAACAGGGTCTGCTAGATCTATTAAAGGAAGCCACCAAGGCAATAGAGGCTAGGTACATAAAGTAGGGCCATAAGCTGAAGGAGGAAAGAGAAACAAATGCCAATCTCCTCGCACTTCTGGCAGAACTCACACAGCCCTTCTTTGAGATCCACCATGGAACCCCTTCTTCCAGATTGCTGCTTGCATAGGGCGATGTGGATTCTCTACGCATCATGAAGAAGAAAGCACAAGCTGTGGATGGGTGGGCCCCCAAGTAGGTGACCGTGATGAAACAATTTTTGGCAGCGTCCCTCCCAGACCTTTATCAGGTTGATGTTCTTCTCAACTAGGCAAAGGGATCCACTATTATATGGGAGAAATATCTAGTCAAGTATGAAAAATGTAAGGTCAGGCTAGAAGAGATCTGCAACATAGGTGAAGAAGTCACCACAAAGCCTATAATTTTGGGAGATGAATCATGTGATTCCCTCCAGACCCAGTACGCTAGACTTTTCCTCAGGGGTGAGGTATGCAAGGAACTCATTAAGGCCCTGAAAGAAAAAGTGGCAGCTACCCAATACCCCTTGGGTCTGTTTAAATCATTCATGGTTGGGGTATCACAAGTTGATCCCTTCACTATTGGGACGTGTACTCCAGAGGAGTATGTCCTCAGCAAGTTTGATGAGCGGATGGAGTCCCTGTATCCACCTGTCAGAGATTTTGATTAGGGCAGGCTATCCAAATTGTCCAAGATGATGATCCTATCATATGATGCCATCAAGATGGTAGACGAACTCTAGAGCAGGGCCGAGGATGTTCAGGAGGCAAAAGAGGTTGTCCGGAGTAGGTGGGATAGCATCAAAGATGTAGATGAAGAAAGCATAGGCCAAGTATTTGAGGCTTGGGAAAAATCATGAGGAACAATAAAATTCTCTAGATTCTGAAGAATCCCGCCAACCCCATAGTGATTGTATTCATTCATTCTTTCTGAATGCAAGTTCCCAGATCCCATAATTTTGGATCCCACATTTTTGTATTCTTTATGTGACCTATGTCCCAGTTCCCAAGACCGACTGGTCACTTTCAAGGTAGTTATTAAAGGTTGTTAGGAGGTAGGTAACTGCAATAGGGCACATCAGATCGATAAGAGGTTTTCTGACAGATGGTCTTCCCAAGGTGCCGCTTCAACATTACACCTAGTGCATTAGAGATAGGGTGCCACTTTCCCATTTATGAGGCATGTAGCCTCGATCCCCAGCGGATTAGATTTCTTCTCCTCTTCTACCAGTTCTCTTCTCAAGACTGATTATTCCACTCCGCTTCTCTTATCTTATTCATATGACATGTTAGACCTTCTCTGTCTCAAGGTCTTTTGTAACATGGCGTAGGTAGTACCAGCCACCAAAAAATAGTATTATATTGTTAAGGTGTAAAGTAAGTTGGGTTAGTTTTAGGTCAAATTATGTGTATAAATAATACATCTGAGCTCATTCCAAGGGTCAGCAAAATTGATGATTTTGCACTCCATAGCTAATAGAAATCTATTTTTCTCAGTTCTTAGTTGCAGAGCTCAATGCTCCATAGTTTTAAGCTTTCAGTAGTTAAATGCTCCCTTGGAGCCACCATTTTAATACGCACCAATGCTTTCTAGAAGAAACGTTAATGAAGAAGGAAGAGTTCTTTCGATGATGTTGTTGGCATTCCGTCTTCTCGGTTAACGGTATTTTATGCTTTATGTCCTTCATGTCCTTTGCTTTGGTACTTAAAGTAGATTAATGACCTCCTTTCCTTTTCTACTTATAAAATATGAGCTGATGGTCTTGTATTTCTTTGGTATTTAGTATAGTGTGTTAGAGAATTGTTGATGTCTTGAATGTTTAGTATAACTATAGGTAGATGAAATCTTTCTAACTCTGAAATATCTTTTGAAGTTTGTTTGTCAAGTAAATGCACGCTTGCAGGAAACCCCACTCACTTGAATCCCCAGAGAAGATGAGTTGAAGATAACTAGCTATCCCCCTAAAACAAAATAGTCACATATCTCAACTGAGGCCCGCATTGTCAAGACCCAACTCTCACATGCTTGGAGGCCTGGGGAATCTCATTTCCCCAGACAACCTTTATAGGCAAAGTTGGCCAGTACCCCGATACCTGGTGACAACTTACCTTTGTTGGCAGACCCGGTCACAAAGTCCCATCAACAAAAGGTCATGTTGACATAACCACAATTCCAAAGGGATTCTTTTCCTTTGTTTTTTCTAATATGGAAGATCTATCCAGGGTTGATTGTGGAGGCCCATGGATGTTTGGCAAGTCATCTTTAGCTCTACAAAAGTGGATAACTAGCCTTGAATTGAACTCAGATCTATTTAAGTTAGCTTCTGTTTGGGTGAGTTTCCCAGGTCTCCCTCTGGAATACTGGCATGATGATATTTTTTCTGATTTGGCTGGATATTTTGGAGAAATTTTGTCTATTGACCCTATGACAACAATGAAGTCTAGGCTAGTCTATGCAAGAGCTTGCATTAACATGCACCAAAATTCAGACCTCCCTGAGGTGATAACAATCGTGTCTAAATTGGGGAAACATATTCAACAAGTGGAATATGTATCAATCCCTTTTGCATGTAAAAAAGTAGGTCATTGGGTGAAACAATGCCCACTAAAGCATCAAAAGGAAAATGAGAAAAAGGAAGATCTTAAAAAATAATGGAAGAAAAAAAAGCGACAAGTCTGAGACCTCCCAGAAAGAACAGAAAGAGGTTAAAGAAAGAAATGTGGAAGTAGAGGGGAAAATCTCAGAGACCACAATGGGGAAAAGCTTGAATACCACCAATCCCAGTGTGAAGGTAAATCCCTAGAATAAGAATGGTTGTTGTGTGATTATCCCAGAGATCAGGGAACTAGACTTACAGGGTTCACAAGTAATGGAAATGGAGTCTTCTTTATCAAGGTTAGAGGTACCCAATAAGAAAAAGACAGTAAATAACAATAATATGAAGGGCTTTACAACAAAGGAGAGAAATACGAATGGTAAAATGTTTATGGATAGGGGAGATAAAGGCTTCCTATCACACTTAGCCAGATTATGGAAAGAATAAAATCAAGATGAAATCTGGATAGACATTAATGACAAGAATAACCATAAAAGATCCTCTAAAAAAGGAAATATTCCATATAAGGGACATTATGCTCCTAGATCTGTCAAGAAAATTGAAGGCCTAAACCATGGAAGAGTTCAAACTAAAGGACAACATAAGGTAGATGTGGGAACCCCTAAAAAGGAACGAGGTAGAATATTAGCAAAAAATGCTCAAGAACAGGAAGCAAAGCATCATATTGTGGATGGTTGTCAAAGAACCATCCCAGAGGTATGCTCCCCATTCTGTAAATGAAGATTATATCTTGGAACATCAAAGGAATAAATATTCCTCACAAATAGGATGTGGTTAGGAATCTTATTAGAGACTGTAAGCCAGATTTATTATTGATTCAATAAACTAAAATGCTCAGAGAAAAAGTGGAAAAATTTAAACTTATCATGAATGCAAGTAGCCTTGGCTATGACTCAGAGGGGGATTCTGGAGGAGTGGTTATCTATGGGAACAAATAGAGTTTTAAATACACTCTATTGAAGAGTCAAAAGAATATTATCCTAGTGAAAGTGACAAATTTAAGAGATAACTTCTCCTAGAACTTGATTAATATTTATGCCCCAAACAACAGGAATGGTAGATTGAACTTTTGGAGAAGCTTGTTCAATACATTAGAAAGAACTATCAAGAACAAAGATGGATGGTAATGGGAGAATTTAACTCTCCACTCAAAGATGATGAAAAAATGGGAGGTATCCCCTCCCAGATGGATAGTAGAACAGACCTGATGGATTATATCAATGAGGAAGCTTTTCTGGATATTGAGCTGGAAGGAATCTCTTACACATGGTCAAATATGAGAGCATGCAAGGATATTATACAAGTAAACCTTGATAGAACCCTTATCTCTCTTTATTGGATCTCAAGGTATGCCTACTCCCTATCCTCTTTGCTGAGAATTGGATATGATCACTTTCCTATTTCTTTTATTGCTAACACTATGAATGGAAAGAAAAAATTTCCCCTTTGGTTTGAAAAGATGTGGATAACACACCCAAATTTGAAGGACAAAATATTTGGCTAGTGGAATTATGCCTTGCATGGAGGAGCTATGATTAGGGATGCAAAAAAACTTAACACCATCAAAAGGAATATAAAGGCTTGGAACAAGTAAGTGTTTGGTGACATTTTCTTGTCCAAAAATAGGGCAATTTGAAATCAAGGAGATCCAAGATCAAATTCAAAAAGAGGGTCTCATAGAGGAACTCAAAAGCACTGAGAATAACGTGCTGGTAGATTATCACAATATTATTTCTAAAGAGGAAACATTCTGGAGATAAAGGTCTAGAGCTCTCTAGCTAAGGGAAGGGGACAAAACACAATATTTTTTCATATGACTGAAATAAAGCATAAAGAGGTTAACACAATCTCAAGTTTGAATGTGAATGGAAATATTATTAGTAAAGAAGAGGACATCAGAAAAGAAATGCTAAGCTATTTCTCCTCCCTTCTCTCTAGGGATAATAACTTGGACCTTTCAGATCAAGATAAAATCTTGTCTACCATCCAGTCTTTGATTGATGCTAGAATCAATAAGAGACTCAAAGCTATCCCCTCGGATAAGGAAATCAAGTTGTCTATTTTCTACTTTGAAGGTGAGAATTCCCCTATCCCTGAAGGTTTCCCAATGGTATTGTTTCAACAGTTCTGGGAGATTTTAGGGAAATATGTGATTGTTGTGGTCAAAGAGTTTTTTGGCACTAAAACTATCCTTAGGGAACTCAATGTGACCTTCTGGTTCTGATTCCTAAAACACCTGGAGCCAATATGATTGATTCTTTTAGATCGATTAGCCTCTGTAACTCCTTGTATAAAATCATATCTAAAGTCTTAACTTCAAGGATTCTATCGATTCTCCCTTCAATTATTTCACCCCAGCAGAATGGATTTGTCCCAGGAAGGAAAATCTTGGACTCAATTATTGTTTCTCACATAAATATTCATTCTTTGGAGGAGGCCAAGAAACAAGGCTTCCTTATAAAGTTGGATCTCTCTAAAGAATATGATAAGGTGGATTGGAATTTTCTGTTAAAACTCCTCAATGCTTTTGGTTTGATAAGGGAGTTATCAAACTAATTTTGCAGCTCTTCACTACTGTGTCTTCATTAATTATTGTCAATGGGGGATTTTCTAATTTCTTCAAACCAACATGAGGATTAAGATAAGGAGATCCTATATCCCCTATCCTATTTTTTATTGTATTAGAATGCTTGCGAAGGTATATTAATAAACTTTTAGTAGAAGGATTAATTTCGTGCCTCCAACCATCTTCTGCTAGATCAGTTTATGGAATTCTATTATAGACAGATTCAATAAAAAGCTGGTTAGATGGAAAGGGACTATTCTAAGTAATGTTGGGAAGGTCCAACTCTTGAAATCTACTTTATAAAACCTCCCAGTTTATGCCCTTATCCTCTTTAAAATCCCCCATAAGTTTTCCACAATCATTGAAAGAATCCAGAAAATAGTGTTATGGTCTGGGGTGGTAGAAAAGAAAAGGCTTAGTCTGGTGGCATGGGAAAGTGTTTGCAAACCCAAAAAATTTGGGGGTCTTGGTTTGAGATCTATTAAAAATGTCAATAAATCCCTTCTTTCTAAACTACTATGGAGAATTTTTGGGAATGTGAAATAATGGAATGTGATCATCTGAAATAAATATCTCTATAACCCCAATTCCTTGGAGAGTTTCCTCAATGAGGAAGACAGCTTGCATGGTTCCTACATATGGAATATCATAAGCTCTTCAAAAGAGTTGATTATGAAGGGAATGAGGTGGAAGTTGGGGGATGGCAAGATAATTGACTTCGGGGAAGACAATTGGCTACAAACTTACCTCCTCTCTAATAACCAGGACTAGAAACTTGCAATAGAGAGATGTAAACAAAATATTGGTGAAAAATTAAAGGACTACTAGATTGATAAAAAGTGGATTAATTTGGGAGACATTGACATAAGACTCCTTCTCCTCCAACATGATCTACATTCCTGGTTTGTTGATGAGAACAATCCTGATGAAATCATTTGGGAAACTAATCTGGATGGTATTTATACTATGGCCTCAATGTGTGACCTTTTGACTTTGGGTGAAGAAAGACTCTGTTGCGAGAAATTTTTGTATGAATTTCTCATTCCTAAAATCAATTTATTTTTCTGGCTCTTATATCATAATAAACCTCTAACCCTGGATAACCTTAGTAAAAGGGATCTTTTGCTTCCTAATAGATGTTTTTTTATGTATGGAGGAGGCAAAATCTTGTAACCATATTATGATGCATTGTTCCTATACTCGTAAGGTGTGGGAGATCATCTTGACAAAATGTAATCTTTGTTGGGTTTTTCCTCTTCTTTGGCAGGACTTGGTGAATCAATGAGCTTCCCTTTATCAAATAACATGGCAAAATAATTTTGGATACTTCTTCTCCCCTACTTCTGCTGGCATATCTAAAAGGAAATAAATAATAGGGTCTTCTGGGAGAAATCTTCTAAACTTGAGGTGGTAGACAATCATATCTGTAGAGGGCTGGAGGAGAATTTTAATTTAATGGTTAATGACAATCCTAAGATTATTTCTTCCCCACAGAATTTGGAGAATATCATAAAATGAGAATTCAATACCCCTCCTATTATTTCTCCTCATCCTAGATCCAATGCTCGGTGGTATTCTCCCCTAGATGAATGGGTCAAAGCAAACTTTATTGGAGCTGTAAAAGGTAGTCCTGGTATTAATGGAGGAGGTGGTATTATCAAAGATGGGTGAGGTAACTCTATGGGAGTTGTGGTAGTCCCTCTGGGAATGCAATCCAACCATAGAGATGAAGCTATGGCTTCCCTTAACACTATTATGTTGGCTTAGTGGAGAAGCCATTTTCTTCTTTTCTGCCAATAAGCTTACATCTTGGATTCTTCCTCATTCAATCATTCCTTTTTCTTGGAATAGATTTTATCTAAATGCCCAAAGCTTTCTTATTCCCAAATCTCTTGTTTCCAACTTCCACTAACCTCTGATACTCTAAGTTATGTTTGTTACAGAAAACACACTCTGGAGGTGATTTTCTGCCAAGGAGAAGCTCAAAACCAATTTTATGCCATATTTCCAAAGGGAATACTTTAAGGAAAAAACTTCAAGTGCATATAAAACCAATATTATAATCCTTTGAAATGCGACCTTTTCCGGATTTGGGAACTTAACCTACCCAATGAAACACAATCTCAGAGACCAATTCCTCCCGGCTCATAGAAGAGAAGGAAATTTAGGGAAATCTGATAAAGGCCTCCTATCCTAAGAGGATAGCTAGACTTAAACTTAAGACTTACATGAAGCTTTCAAGATCACTACTACACATTAAACATCCACTTTTTCTCAAAGGTATGCAGACCAAAAGTGGGGCAACAGTTGGCTCTGTCTGGGGACTTGGGCATTCACATGTCCAAGTAAGGAACTCAAATCTCTAGTTTCACAAAGCTCAACAAAAAGGCGGCTCACAACAAAAATAAAACAAGATACAAAAATGAAAATAGAAAGGAAACCTAACTAAGGAAAACAAAGGTAGGAACTAAACGTAACTATGGTACAATACATGGGTTACCTGTTTTAAATTCAGATCTGATACAGCTTCAAGTCCTGACCATTGTATGTTAGGGGTAATGCTTCACCATCTGGATAAGTCATCTTAAAATAATTCCTCTCGAATGCTTGATGGATCTTAAAGGGTCCTTTCCAAAATGTTTCAAATTTCCCATGCATACCTTTCGGTGCCCTGCGCTTGTCCCATAACAGCACCATATCTCCCTCCATAAATCTCTGGGGTCTTCTCTTTTTATCAAAAAAGTTCTTCACATGCATTTTATGTTGTGTGATATGATCTACCATTTCTCTCTTTCTTCTTCAAGTTTGTTTAGGTATAGAATCCTCTTTTCTAAACCATCTTCATATATATCATCTTCTACTATTGTTCTCAGTTTGCAAGTTGCCAGTTCTAATGGCAATGGAAGACTAGCTTCGATCCCATAAACAAGTTCAAAAGGAGATATACCAATGGCCCTTTTAGAAGTCACTCTGTTTTCCCAAAGGGCTTCATATATTTTCTTGTGCCAAGTTCTCGAATTGTCTGCCATGAGCTTTTTCATGATGCTCACCAAATTTTTGTTACTGGACTCAGCTTGGCTATTTCATTGAGGGAAATAGTCAGATGAGTGACTGATCATAATTCCATACTCCAAAAACAATTTGGTAATTTCCTAAGAAGAGAAGTATGTGGCATTATCCATAACTAACTTAATAGGCACACCAAAATTTACCAAGACATTCTCTTTGATAAACTCACATACTACCGCCGAAGTAGTTTTCTTGGTTTCTTTTTCCTCCACCCATTTCGTGAAGTAGTCATTCATAGTAATTATGTAGGTATGGCCTATGCTAGACATGGGATTTATAGGGCCAATAAAATCAAGACCCCACTGTTGAAAAGGACCTTCAATTATCACTGGTCTGAGGGGTAGTGCTGCCAACTGTGGTTTTCCAGTAAATATTTTACATTTTTCACATCTTTCTACCCAATGATATGCATCTCTAAACATTCTTGGCCAGTAATAGCACTGTCTCAATATCTTGAACATTTTGACTGATGAGGAGAAGTGTCCACCACAAGATTCATCATGAAATACCCTTAACAGTTTCTCTTTCTATTGTTTGTCAACACACCAGAGGAAAGTTCCATATATAGATCTCTTATAAAATCTATCTTCCCAAATTATATATTTAGAAGCTTTCAGTTTTAGATCTCTTCTTTGCTTCGAAGTCAATCCTTCAGGGCATTCACCGTATGTCAAGAAATACAAAATATTTTCAAACTAGGGATCTTGCATACTTACAACTAAGACCAATTGTGTATTTTCAGGGTTTTCGTCCTCTATTTTTTCCGCCATTGCCTTGCACAGTGCATTTCCTCTCACTAGTTTAGTGGGCTTGATTTCTATATCATATTCATGAGTCTTAGCTACCCATGCTCCTCTGTTGTTACATCCCATGTCTTGCTGAGTCAATATGCTTTTTACTGCAATGTCAGGCACATATACAAGAGAATGAGAGTGTAAAATGTAGAATCTGAAATTCTTTAAAGCTTTTACTACTACGAAAGAATGTTTTTCAGTCTGAGAGTATCTCAACTCATAATTTTTTAGAGATGTGCTCATAAAAGTGATAGGAGCTTGAACTCCTTCATTCTCTTGCATGAGGATGGCTGATAGAGTGTGTTTAGAAGAATAACAATAAATTATGAAATCCTTCTTGTAATCTGGATGGCATAACACTAGGGCATTGGCTATGGTGTTCTTGATTCTTTTGAAAGCTTGTTTACCAGAGTCATTCCACTTGAAATTTACATTTCCTTTCATCATGTCCACTATGTACTTGGTAATCTCAGAAAAATCTAGAACGAACCACCTAAGAAAGTTTACTTGACCGAAAAAATGATTTCACTCCAGTTTTGTTCGCGGGTAAGCTCAATTGCTGGATTTCTCTCACCCTTTCTAGATCAATTCTTATGCCTTCCTGGGAAACAATGTGACCCAGGAATTTCCCTTCGGTCACATAGAAAAGTAACTTTTTGGGATTCACTAAAATCCCGTCCTCTCTACACCTTTGCAATACTCTCCTTAAATCATTTATATGAATTACTCTTTTTTTGGAAAACATAGTAAGATCATCTAGATACATACCACTTATTTTGTTCTTCATATCACTGATATAAAGATCCATAACTCTCTGAAAGGTAGCTCCAACATTGATCAACACAAATGGAATTCTATGGTATGTAAAAGTGCCCCACGAAGTAGTGAAATTTTTTTTGTGCTAATCTTCTTTCTCCACTTCTATCTGGTTGTACCCCGAGAAGCCATCTAGCATGAACATCATCTCAGCTCTAGCTACGATCTGCAATAGATGATCCATGTTGGGGAGAGCGTAGTTGTCTTTCAAAGAGGATTGATTGAGATTCCTAAAGTCTACATCGATCCTCATTTCTTCATTCTTCTTCCTCATAGGTACTATATTCACCACCCAGGTAGAGTGATGAATAGGGTAGATAATCCTTGCTTTAAGAATTTTATCCAATTCCCTAAATATTGCATTAACAACTTTGGGATTGCAATTTCATTGTTTCTACCTAAATGGGGTAGCCTCAGGTTTTAAGGGAATCTGGTGTTTGAATTTACCATTCATAAATCTTTTCAGATCCTCATAACTCCAGGCGAAAACATCTTGATATTCCAGGAAGAGTTTTCTAGCCTCTTCCCTATCTTTCTTCAGTGCAACATTTCCCACTATTGATCATCTTGGGATCCTTTCCACTCCCGATATTAATTCCTTCATACTCACCAATGGTAGGACCTCTTTCAATTCTCTTCTTCTTAACCAAAGTATCATGTCTATTGAATATTTTTTCAAGGATAACTAAGTGGGGAGGGATGATATTACCTTGTAGCTGGATGATATCTGACTTATCTTTCTTCTTCTTTCCATGATAGTTTACTTTATGAATATTAGGGGCATCTTTATGGAAGTCACCACCTCTCTCCAAGAAGAGAAGGAGGTTCTTTTTGTCCTCATACACTTGCCAATCTTCAAAATTGTCAGGCATAGATGGTCAATACATGACCTCTACTTGGTACTTCTTATCCTTGGACTCTAGGTGAGGGAGGAGTAATGAGGCAGACACTGCTAAAGAGTCTACCTTGGAATTTAATTCTCTTGATATAGATTCAATAAATAACACATCTAATGCTTCTATTTCATCCCATACTCTATTTCTATATTTCTTCAATCTATGATTATTTATAGAGTATTGGTTTTTAACTTGGCGTACAATTAGCTCAGCATCACCCCGGGCTCTCAAAATTTTCATGCCCTTTTCTTTTGTAGAAATGATTCCTAACAGAAGGGCTTCATACTCAACTATATTTTTGGTGTTTCCAAACTCTAATTTATATGCCATGGGCTCACATATGCCATCTGGAAATATCGGGACTACGCCTGCACCAGATCATGACGATGCACAACTACCATTGAATTTGAGGGTCCAAATTTCTGATGGTGTTTCTTTAGCGGAAGGCTGACATTCTTCTCCTCCTAGTTGAGTTTCTTCATCCTGAATTTAGAAGACTGAATTTAGCATATATTTGCCAAATTCTAATTCCTGATATAGAATCTGGGCTTTGGGATCATCATACTTTAGCACTATGAATTTTTCTTTTTCTTTCGGGACCAAATTTATCTTTTTTCCACCCACTGGGATCAGAGCTTGAGACCAATATAGATTTATTTCCCCTCCTAGGTCTCTACAGAAACTCCTTCTTAGCAAAAAACTATAACTAGCAGGTATATCAACAACAAGTATCGTTAACAACATTTTCTTATCAGGATATGCTGCTAGAGCCACTTGGGCATCTTTGATTTTCCCAACCAAAGGAACTTGTTTGGAATCCATAGAGTAACACCTAACATGGGCTTTTGTGAGGGTAATTCTTAAGGCTTTAGCTACAATCGATGGCATTACATTGTCTGAGGCTCCATAGTCTATTATATAATTTCTTAACTTACAACCATTAATATACAATGACACATAGAACGGGTCAGGCTTTTTTCCTAGGAAAGTAGCCAACACAGATGGCTCACCTTGCTAAATTGGGTATAAAAATATAGACTCATTTTCTATGGTAGTCATGGCATTTTGATTAACATTTTGATTCCCCTCTTTACAGTAATCTATTAGTTTTTGGAGTTCTACAGGATTAGAGTTAAGATAGTGTATGGGGGAAATCTGAATTCTGGAATCTCTACAAAAATGAATAATCTCAAAAGAGCTTTGTTCTTTACCTGGTTGTAGGATCCTTACTCCTTGATTGGCCTCCTTGGAATTGGAAGTAGATGCCTAATTATTCTTTGGTGGAGATGTGGAAGTGGGGCCTTTATCTTTCTGACTCTGGGTTAAGACTGTATAGGAGGTCCCGTCTATGGTAGCATAACATGTTGCTCCTTGTTCTAAATTTGATTCATACTCTAAATATAAGTTTTTAGAGTCGCCATGTGAATATGATTCTGGTTTGGCTCCAGACACTCCAGCATTCCATTTATCAGTCTGATGCATTTTCCAAGCACGATCTATATCAGGACAACTTTCTCCTTCATGCTTTGTATTTAAATGGAAGGCACACATGTTTCTCCTTTTAGGAGGGGCTTCTATAGCTAACCTCTATGGTCAAGCAGTCAACTATAATTTCTTTCCCTCGACATTCCTCCCTTCATTGTTTCTTCCAGGCTACTCTTGAAAGTTTCGCTGATAGGGATTATTAAATCTAGGAAGTTGCCTCTTAAAGATGATGAATACATTGGACAATTTTTGAATCATCTCATCTGATGATGTGGTGTTACTAGTATTGGCTCTAGATTATATCTCTCTTTTCTATTTTCCCACTGATATCATGTGGTCTTCTAACTCCACCACGGTCCTTTGAGCAAGGTCCGAAGTGGCTGGATTTGTTCTCCTCATATCATAACTAATGTCAGGAGGTATTGCACTTATGAAAAATGTTTTCAAATTCCCAGCAGTAGGCTTGTTGGCTGTTGGGATACGATTCACAAGCTTGTTGAATTTAGCCACAAAATCTCTCATACTAATAGAAGGCTCTTTCTTTATGGAGGTCAATTGTGTCAATAGTGCATGTTCATCTTTAGCAGTTTTAAATCTTCCTTCAAAAGTAGCTCTCATGGAAGCCCAATCTGTGATAGAGGAATTGGGCAAGTGGTGAAACCAATCGGCAGCACCTTCAACAAGAGTTTCAACGAATAATCTGATGGCCACATCTTCTTCTTGCACTACTAAGATATTAACTGAAGCAAAGAATGAAACAATGTGTTCATTTTTAGATACTTTTGTTGGCAATTTGACTTCCTGAGGAAGCATGACTCATTTTGTGTTGTCAATCATGGAAACAAAGTCATACTTAAGTTCTGTCATAAAAGGAAAAATGACTAAGTGTGAAAATAGGGTAGACAGACACATACAGAGATGAGCACATTAGCACACATGTTAGAGATTACACCAGAGCATGCATGCTTAAGTATATACTCTATGGTGTATATACATGCTAGATCCAAGCGCGCAGAGTATGAAACATCAGTACAAAAAAGTTACAGGCAGATTAGTAGACCTGCAGTCCAGGAAACAAAGCATGGAAGATGACTATAGTTTTGATTAGCGTGAATGATTTTTTAATGTAATGGCTAAGTTCCTTTAGTTATAAGTTTTTATTAATGTAATTAATGTTTTAGTAAACACTCTTAGGCTGACTTGTTCGGAAGCATAGTATATTTTGGTTTAAAGGCCGACTAGTGTTATATTTTGGGTCACGCCTATTCAGTTGTAAACATATAAGTATGTAATGTAATGTTATGTTAGAAGTGTTAATTATTATGCATGAGGAAGATAAAGAAGAGTAGTATAATGAAGTCAGTAGATGATATAGCTCTTTAAAGGAGTAAGAGCATTTACGCATACAAGGAACTGATCAGACAGTAGTGTCATTATAGTAGTTCATTTTTGAATAGTGCATATCAACATTCAGAGGATTGTAGCCTTCATCTTATTGGGCAGTGAGCCATATACCTTTAACAAGGTTTTGTAAAAGACTCCTAATAGGGTTACACCTTTAACCAGGTCATTGTACTCAAATTGTAAAGACTGCTTCTAACAGGGCAAAGGAACTTTAACAGGTTCATTATACCTAGTACAATATTTGTGGGTACTAATCCCCACCAGAGTTTTCCTTTGA
>MU227244.1:11377429-11399698 GCA_018584345.1 Thuja plicata | reverse complement strand
TTAGTACAGCACAAGATGAAATCAAATCATCACGAGAGAGAGAGAGAGAGAGAGAGAGAGAGAGAGAGAGAGAGAGAGCACTTGAAGCATCTTCAAAAACTAAGAAAGTTGAAGATACTACAGAGGTTATATCTGAACCACCTAAAAGAGAAATCAAGCAAGTTAATAGAACTTGTTATGTATGCAATAAACATGGGCATTTGGCAAGAGATTGCAAAGAGGTAAGACCTTTTAAAGGTTATTGTTACTCCTATAATAAGTTTGGTCATAGGGCTATACATTGTAGAATAAGTCATAAGAATCAACATTAGCAGAATCACAGATGTATGAATCAAAACAATCAAAGAAATCAACTCTCGAGAAATTTGCAGAACATTACATGTCAGATATGCAACTACAATGGACACATAGCAAAGCAGTGTAGCATGATGAGAAAAAACATCAGACCTCCTATCATTTTTCACACATGTGGAAAGGCTGGACATATCACAAGGTTTTGTAGATCCAAAACTCAGAAACAAGAGGATCCTTAAAAGTCACTATTTGAAGAGAAAGGAGAAGTCAATTTTGTCAAAGCAAATGAATATTCAAGAAAAATATGGGTTGAAGTTAAGAAGGACAATAATGTTGACAAATTAGTTGTTGCATCCAAAGTGGACACACCCTCTACTTCTTCTTGAATAGACCTTCTTGGTCTAAGGGGGAGCTATTCTAGCTCAGGACCCCTATGCGGTTGGTATACTCACTTCAGAGTATGCACCTTTGGATTCATGGTTAAAATCACATGTTATAGCTATATGATTTCACGCATTATCTAAATTGCATCGGGATCAAAGTTTGTAAATCACTGTGTATGGTTGCAAGCATTAAATGCGATAGATTATATAAAAAGAAATTTGCGGTCGATCATTTTCACATTTACATTCAAGAGCACACAAATTGAAGAGCATTGGAGCACTAAGACATCAAAGCATGAAGGCATAATAGTTTGGTAGTTGGAGCAAATGGATAATCAGTTTGAAATAGAACCCTAGCCGTCGCGCCATTTCAAATTTTCACGGAAACCCTACATAAGAAAACACCAAGTAAGTATGGTGACCCCACTTGTGTTTGATGTAGCAGAGAGGGAGAGGTTTATATTTAGGAATAATCCATTCAAATCCATACTAGATGATGTGGAAGGGTCTTTCTCAAAAACCCCGCTTGGCGTTGTTCACGTGGAAGATATCCACGCATACATTTACTGTAAGAAGGAATCATTAGGAGATGATAATATAGCCACTCATATGGCATCAATGTTAAATTCAGACTTCACATTCAAGGATGATTTTGTGCACTTACAAGATAAACCTATTCTTGAGTATTCGAATGCGCATGAGTTTGAAGAACCAGAATGGGTAAAGATTCTGCTAAGCAGAATTCATGACGATCTTTTTTGGATTGGAGATGTCCATGTTCGCATCACTATAGAACTAATCCATTAGTTAACTAGACTTCCAATGATTGGACCTATGTTTCCCACTGGTAAGGATGTCAAGAAACAAATTGAGCAAGTTTGTTTGTCTAGGAGTGATAGGAGCAGAATGACAGTTGACCCTATCAAGGAAGATGACATAAAACTCTTGACAATGATACTTGGATACAAGTTTCAGCAAACAAGCAGGTTGAATACTGTCCCTGCAGCAACAGTTCTTGCAGCTATCAGAATAGTGAAGGACAACACCCAATACAACCTATGTGATATCTTGCACGGTCAATTGATTAACAATATCATAATCATCAAACATGATAGGAGCAAAACATTCAGGTTTGGATCTCTGATCATCTATTTGTATTACCATATAGTTGGAAAGGTTGCAGACCTTTATCTAGACAAAGGAAAACCTACAATGTCTTAGATATCTCTTAAGGCCACATTAGAAAATAGTGCAAGGGATACAATGGATATGGATATAAAGATATTCAGGATCAAAATGCAGAGCAGGTTCAGACTATTTGAGAAGATAGTTGACAAATATAGGGATACAATATGCTTCATGGTAGAAATAGATTGCACATGCATGGAGGCAGTTGATCCAAGAACTAAGTGGATTCATCCACTAGGTTATGAAGTAGAAGACCATGTGTTAGAAGGATATGCGCAAGTCTTATTGTCAGCACCTAAAGACCCTAATGAACCTAGATGGGGCACTTACAGAGAAAAGACTGACGAAGTAGATATTGAACTACAACTTGCTGTTAACAAAAGGAAAGCATCCAAAACTACATCCAACATTCTGAAAAAGAATGGAATCACACAAGAAGATTTGGATAAGGCAAAAGAAGCCAAAATTGCTAAAGAACATGGGTAGATTCATGCACAAGTAAAACTTGAGAAGACTGATAACACTCAGAAGAAGAAGCAGAAGAAAAATGAGGAGAGTACCTTTGCACCTACTACCACAATTGATCTAGATACATCTCCACCTTTTGTACCTAGCAAGAAACCTAGATGAAGGAAGCAAGCGGCTACAAATCACCCATCCTCAAGGAACACTCGGAGCAAAGCTAAGAATACTCAAGCTCCTCCTGAGGTAGGTTTCAGATCCAGTCAAAATATCTTGAAGAATAGGACTGTAAATGAAGGAAGATTGGATACACTTTCCAAAGTCTATGACAATTATCACAAATTTGATAAGATTGAGATACATTATATGGTCATATCTCATATGATCAAGTTTAAGAAATTAGTTCTTGAACTTAATACAGTAATACCAGATCAATTATGGAACATATTGGAGATCATGAAAAGACATGCTATAGAAGAGGACATGAAGATTAGAGAAGAAACTTTGGATACTCTTCTCCCTATCTGTTCACATGATGAGAAGGCTATTTTGTTAGATCTAGTAAAGCCTCATCTTCGCACTAAGACAAGAACTCTACAGATTATGAACAAAGAGTATGAGCACATTGGAAAGGAGACTGAAAAAGCATTTGCACAAGTATTTATGGATAGACATATGTATCCATCAATGACACCTACAAAGGAAACTCAAGTACCTCCTAAACAAGCTTTAGAACCAGTAATTCAGGCAACACCTATGACAGGTCCATAGGTTTCAGCGCCCTCAATCTCAATAGCCTCTGAGATAGCTAAAGATACAGAGGACACTATAGTGATTGATGATGTAAAGATATCTATGACAACTTCTGATAATGATATGGATAAATTTGATGAAGCATTTGTAAACACCGAGGAAATGAACACTGATGACACATCTCTACAACAGGATGAAGTTCCTCTCATTGATCCAATAGACTTGGATAAGGAGAAAGATACTCAAGATAATGAGACACCAGTAAAGTAAATTCATGTCAAAAGTGAATGTGTAGATACAAGTCAGAATACTATTTTCTCACCATCCACTAAACCATCCACCTCATTGTTGTCAAGGTCAACTCCTGACTCAACAAGTTTAGATGCATGGGAAGAAGAAGAACTTATCAAGATCAGCGTCCTTGCCATGAAAAAGGAAAAAGAGAAACATGAGATGAGGAACCCTCACTTTGTGGAATCAATAAACATTTTGAATGAATTAGTTCCTGCTGATAAGAAAGTTGCTAAAGTTCAAATAGTTGAACATGTGGATAGCGTACTGGCAAACTTCAAAACACATTTCACTAGCTTAGTAGAATCAGCTACTAAGATTGCAGAAGATGAATACAAGAAGGAGAGAATAAATGAATTGGTAAAGAACTTTACCTTAGATCTAAACTCCTTAAAGATTGGGCAATCTATATTTAAAGAGTTGGCAGCAAAAGGAAAGAAGGTTATTGCAAATTGCATGGACAGAGTGAAGCTCACCTCTGAGCACACTAAAAAGATAGCAGAAGCAGAAGAAATGGTGGATAACATAAGGAAATCAGTTGAAAACTCCATGCAAGATATGAACATATGCAATAATGTCTATCAAGTTCAACTGGACAAAATTGAGAAGGCAAAACTGGAAATTAGCAAGATCAGAATAAGACAAACTCAGCTGAGGAATGTACTTGTGCCATCTCTAGTAGTTCTCAATGAGAACATCAAATAGATTGATAACACCATATAGACATATGATCAAGGTCCTTGCATGGATCTGATAAAAATGGAGAAACTAACATATGCTTTATGTGCGCATCTTCAAACAGTTGATGCAATGAAAGTCTTTTGGCAGAAAGAGATTCAATCTCTTCAAGCTGTGTACCCAGAAGTCTAAATGGAGTAAGTATGTTGAAGACTTACAATTTTTACACACCTTTGTCATTAATTTCAAAGGGGGAGTAGTATAGAATGTGTATATGTGGAGAAGTATATATGTATATATCATTAAGTATTATGATATACAGTCATTTTTGTATGAAGTCATTTTGAGTAACTTAGCCACATTCCTTTGTTGCCATAAATGTCAAAGGGGGAGATTATTGGTAAGTTGACTTCTTGAGGAAGCATGACTCATTTTGTGTTGTCAATCATGGCAACAAAGTCATACTTAAGTTCTGTCATAAAAGGAAAAATGACTAAGTGTGAAAACAGGGCAGACAGACACATACAGAGATCAGCACATCAGCACACGTGTTAGAGATTACACCATAGAATGCATGCTTAGGTATATACTCTATGGTGTATATACATGCTAGATCCAAACATGCAGAGTATGGAACATCAGTATGGAAAAGTTACAGGCAGATTAGTAGACCTGCAGTCCAAGAAATAGAGCATGGAAGCCGACTATAGTTTTGATCAGCGTGAATGATTTTGTAATGTAATGGCTAAGTGCCTTTAGTTATAAGTTTTTATTAATGTAATTAATGTTTTAGTAAACACGCTTAGGCTGAATTTTTCAGAAGCGTTGTATATTTTGGTTTAAAGGCCAACTAGTGTTATATTTTGGGTCGCACCTATTCAGTTGTAAACATATAAGTATGTAATGTAATGTTATGTTAGAAGTGTCGATTATTATGCATGAGGAAGATACAAAAGAGTAGTATAATGAAGTCAGTAGATGATATAGCTCTTTAAAGGAGTAAGACCATTCGCACATACAAGGAACTAATCAGACAGCACTGTCATTACAGCAGTTCATTTTTGATATAGTGCATATCAACATTCAGAGGGTTGTAGCCTTCATCTTATCGGGCAGTGAGCCTAGGAAGTGAGCCATATATGTTTAACAAGGTTTTGTAAAAGACTCCTAACAGGGTCAGACCTTTAACTAGGTCATTGTACTCAAATTGTAAAGACTGCTTCTAATAGGGCAAAGGAACTTTAATAGGTTCATTATACCTAGTACAATATTTGTGGGTACTAATCCCCATCGGATTTTTCCTCTGATCAAGGTTCTTCATAATCATATCATGTGTTATGTGTTCTTATGTTATGTTTATTTTGATGCACATTTGATATACGTTTAATTGGCTGAATTATAATTAATAGATAAACACTGATTCACCCCCCCCCCTCTCAATGTTTCTAACAACTTTCCCATCTCCAAAGAATTTGGGGAAATTCTTTCTTGAACCTGAGGGAAGTGGGTTATATGTTGCTAATTTTCATGGTCCAACCACAGTGGCCCAAGGAAGTGCCATAACTACTGGAGGTAGATAGGGTGTTAGGTCTACAATAGGAGGAGAAACTACTTCGTGCAAAGTTAACACTTGACAAGTGGTAGACAAAAGAGTTGATTGTTTGGGAGGTGAAGGAGGTCTACTTTTGATCTTAGTATTCCTTTTTTTTTGACGGAGTACTTCAAGTAGGGAAAAATCAAGGTTTGCATGTTTCTCAAAAACTGGGTCTGTACGACCTTCTTTCTTTGCACTTCTAAGAAACCTCTTGGATTCCAGGGTTCTTACTAGTCTTCTAGTCTAGCTTCACACTCTACTTGACATCGTTCCCTTCTCAGATTTCTCCTTCGGATAGCTTCTTCAAGTGCTTCTGCTTTATCTTCTTCGTGTTCTAGCACTTGATTAGCAT
The DNA here is from genome assembly GCA_018584345.1 of Thuja plicata. Lineage (NCBI taxonomy): Eukaryota > Viridiplantae > Streptophyta > Pinopsida > Cupressales > Cupressaceae > Thuja > Thuja plicata. The sequence continues at coordinate 11,393,703 of MU227244.1, read as the reverse complement.
TTCTATAGTGCTCAATGTTTCTTCTATATCTCTAGACAAAAGTATTTAGTGAGGAAATGAGATCCTCTTGATCGTCTTGGAATCCAAGATTCGGTTGGAGCATAAGAATTATGTTTTCATGGGGAAGCACCATCATTCTCTATGTTATTCTTCTGGTATAACCACTTTTCATCTCCCCAGTAGAGTCGCCAAAAATTTGTTGGTAAACAAATTATTCTTTTATGCTTTAACTCTAGAATACCCAAATATTTAAGAACAATTGAATACAATAGTTGGAAAATTGTAACAAAACAACTAATTTTCCTTTGAATTCAAAGGTACAACTCCCTTAAGTAAAAGATCTTCAATGAATATTGATTCTTTCTATTCTAACAGGGGTATGTTCTTGACCCAAGAATAGAAGAGGTAAACCAAGCTAAACCTAGACAGGAAATAGCTCAGGAAAGATAAATCCTATCCTAACTTTAGCCAATTTCAAGAATTCATCAATCATATGACTCCTTAAAACTGGTAATGCAATAACTGATAATGAAAATGCAAATGCAAGACTTAGAGATTTAATAATGAAATGACAATGAATCAATCTATTTCACATGGACATCTCCTAGATTCAGAAAAGCACCATATTTCCCCCTAATTAACTGTATCAAATCATAATACAGAATTCTAGTTCAACCACAAACTGTAAATCTAATTCCAAAGAAACATTCAAATTTAACAGATAGATAAATGCAATGCAATGGAGTAGTTAAAGAAATGGCATTCAGACACACAAATTTGACTCAGCAAAATGATATCCTTCACACCAAAATTTAGCCGACCTTTTCATTGATTTGGAAAATAGTACATATAGGGTTCCAGAGTTGGACCGTTACAAAAGGGTAACCGAAACGGTTCCACTTCTCCAATCAGAAATGATAAACAAAAGTTTATCCATTACAATACTATCAAAATTTAGTACAAGAGGGAATCTATCTAGGCTTTGGTTTACTTCCCCTTGTCTAATTTACCCCTATAGGTGGTGATAGCTATAATGAATTGGATGAGTTCTTCATGTCTATTAACATGGACATTGGTATATCTGATGAGCCATCTGGAATGTTCTTTGGCCAGGCTCTTAATTGCATCCATTCGATCCTTCAGCTCTTCCATAGATTTAAAGATACATCGGCTCAACTGATGGAGCTCTAGAACCTTGTCCAAATGAGCGGAAGACTGCTCTGACAACTTATGCACATAATCAGAAAATGATTCCTGCATACTAGCCAATCTGATCATTTCTTTTCCCTGACCACTTGTCTGTGATTCTGCGTGCAGACCTTGAAGGAGTTTAAAATCTTTGCTCTGCTCCTCCTTGATTTTGACATCTGTTTGCTGCAACCCTATTTTATCTTGGATGATCATCTTGATCTTAAATTCCAAGCTTTGAAGCCATTCAATCAAAGGCTCGTCTCCTTTCTGTAATATCTTGGATTTTAAAGCCTCTTTAGTCTTCATCTTTACGACCACATGAAGCATTACTATGCATTCTTGGCATCTCACCCTCTCAGATGTGAGAGTTTGCAAATTCTTATCAATATTACTCCTCTCTATTTCTAGCCTTAAGAGAGAATTATTGAGTTTCTCAACAACTACTAGCCCTTCAGACTCGAGCCTCTCGATCCATCACTTGAAAATTTGCCCAAAATGCCTATCCTCTTGCAACTTGGCTACAATAGCTTGGTTCTCTGCATCACTGGGATCAAAAGTGGTCTAGGTGCTAGGAACACTTTCTATCAAAGTGATGAGTTGTCTAATGAAATTAGTTAGCTCAGCCACTTCTTCTTTGAGTTGAACTTTTGCAGTTTTGAGCTCCTCAAGCTCTTATTCAATTACCACATTGGTGGACTTCCACCAAACTACTTTGGTGTCATGCCAAGCGAGCCCCATGTCAAATGACTGTAACTGGAAGTTGGAAGCAGTCATATCTTTGATTTTGCCTTCCTTTGTAGGTTTGGCCACCTCCATAGTGAAATGCCTTATTTTAGGATCTCGGCCCAATGTAGACATTGTCTTCACTTTCTTTTCTTTACCCACTGTGGTGCTGGGTTGCAAGGCCTGTGAGAGAGTATGTTTGTTGGAGGTTCCTTCCTCTAGTCTCTTCCTTTCTGCTATGTTCTTTTGTAAATCCCACCTGTCAAGGTTTCTAGGTTGTTAATGGCCTACCCTAGCATGGGCTCAGAGCTTATAGGGAGTCGATTTATTTTCTCCAACTATGTATTATCATACATATGTTGACCATCATTTTCTAATCCCTCCACTTCAATGTTAACCTTGAACTTTTTGATTTTTTCAATGGTTAACCTGGCATAGAGTCTCTCTCAGATTTCTAAGTCATCTTTGCAATTAGCCTAGTAGTCTTCAATATCATCAACATGATGAATTGAACCACTCATTTTCAAGATATCTCAGCCATAATTTATAGGGTCATACTGTGGCCTCAAGACATCATATATTTCAAACTGAAACCTCTTTGAGAATGTCTTCAAAACATTCTTTTCCTCGGACAGAGATGCGCAATTGTAGGCTCCAATGGTCATCAAAAAATCATAGCCCTTCTTCCTAGCATCAGCACAAATCAATTTCACTTGGAGTGCCTACCTCATCACCTCGACCAGCATTATCATATCATCAGGATATCTAGGCAACTTTAAAGGGAAGTCATCAAATCCTGCAAGATGAATATATGATAAATCTACAAATTGAATGAAATAGCAGCCAAATTGGCTGATAAAAGCCATGGCTTCAAGAGAAAATCTCCTTTCTGGACAACCTTGTAGCTCCCTACACAGTCTCATTGTGAATGAATCATTAACTATGAGGTATTCAGCATAATTTGTATGTAATTGCATACATGGGAAAAATTCATAGCTTTTAACATCATCTCAGAACTCTGCTAATCTAGGAAACCCTAGCCAAATTTGAATTATGGCCAATATATATAAGGATTGAAGACATGTAGAACTCATTCTAAAGCTTAGCTCTACTTAGGGCATTGGAAACATTTTCACTTACCATAAGAGCCCAATCGATGAAATGGTGTTGAGAACAAATCACCTGGACTAAGAAGAAATGGTGCTCAACAAAGTTTAGTGCATCACTCTCACCTCAGATTCTATGGAGAAGCACCAAGATGTCTATGATCTCTGGCTTCAGATTTGTTCCATATAATGTTTTGGGAAACTTGCCTTTGGCACTCCTCGGCTCTTGAAACCATACCTGCATTATTTATTTCTTCCATACTGCCTTCTTCGCTACATATTTGGTAACCACCTAACTATATGTCATTTCTGAGTATTCATCCTGCTCTAGAATGTGCAAGGACTTCTGGTCAGAATCTTGATCAATGGATAGAAGTACCATGTCATTGGGCAAGAGGATTTGCTTGGTATCTGGATTGTATCAGGCTATGCACTCCCAAACAAGCTCAGGAGATTGGACGGCAATAAGAAAACCAATAGCTTCTACTAACCCACTCTCTTTTAACTTCCCAGTGATAGGATGCGTCTAGTCTACCTTCAATTTTATCTGAAAGTTTTGCACATCGAAGAACTTTAAGGAGGTGTCTATAATTTTATGCCAATTAGATGTGATTCCATTCATCCCATTGAATCCTGTGAATCTAGTAGCCATAATTCAACTAATTATGGTTTGAGAATGAAGTAGATCTCTCAGGAGTGCAAGAGCAATGAACAACTATCACTAAGAATTTTGAATTCAAGCAATTCATCAAACAAGTGGTAGCTTCTGCCTGGAATACTTTCCTGATTTTATAACTTTTGAATTCTTACCGTTTAACGGTCAACTTCCTGTGCCACACGAATGGAAATACTAAGACATTAACAAAAAATTCCATTATAGAATAGAATGGCTTTATTTGAATTAATTACTTTACCCCTATGGGATATTAAGAAACATCCTTTCACTTTAGTAACCATAATGGTAACTTTTTGGAGGTAGCGGAAAATCACTTTTCCACTTCCTTTTCGGTGGAGAAATACCTTCGAAGTGCTCTCTACTCAAAAATCCACTAAGGAAGAATTTTATCTTTTTGGGATGCTAAAATGGAATGTCTTGATTTCATCCACTTTCTTTATACCCTAGATCACTCATGAGATTGATTATTCTTTGAAGTCCTTCCATAAAATTATTTGGCGGAAGACGCACTTCGTAGGTAGAAACCCATCTGTTGGAATAGCGAAGAAGCCATTTTCTACTTTTTTGCCAATAATCTTACATCTTGGATTATTCCTTATTCAATCATTCCTTTTGCTTGGAATATATTTGATCTGAATGCCCAAAGATTTCTTATTCCCAAATCTCTTGTTTCCAACTTTCACTGACCTCTGATACTCTAATTTCTGTTTGTTGCAGAAAACACACTCTGCAAGTGATTTTCCACCAAGGAGAAGCTCAGAACCAATTTTTCGCCATGTTTCCAAAGGGAATTATTTAAGGAAAAAAATTCAAGTGCATATAAAACCAATATTAGAATCCTTCAAAATGTGACCTTTACCGTATTTGGGAACTTAACCTACCCAATGAAATACAATCTCCGAGACCAATTCCTCCTGGCTCATAGAAGAGAAGGCAATTTAGAAAAATATGATAAAGGCCTCCTATCCTAAGAGGATAGCTAGACTTAGACTCGAGACTTACACAAAGCTTTCAAGATCACTACTACACATTAAACATCCACTTTGTCTCAAAGGTATGCAGACCAAAAGTGGGGCAACAATAAGTTGGGGTGTAAAAAATTTTGGCTAGAGGGAGATTCCTTAAACATTATTAATAATATCAAAGGCCTAAGTAAACCTTCATGGACTATTAATCATATCATAGAGAAAATCAACAACATTGCCTCTAAATTTGATAGTTTCTATGTAACCCATACCTATCGCGAAGCTAACTAGGTTGTGAATGGGTTGGCCAACATAGGAGTAAAGATTAACGTCATCAGCAAGTGGAATGCAATGAATCAAATTAATGATGAAATCAATAACCTCTTTAATCATGACAAGATCAACCAAAAAGAAAGATTTATAAGAAATAATGATGACAAGGCATAATTTGAATCAGATCGTGAGTACTTTTAAGCTGAAGTGGCAAGTGGTCTGTAGTTAAATTAATACTTGTCTTGTCATGCACACTTTGTGGGTGTTCAAAATGAAGTTAGAACTGAAAAATTTCTTATTTTGGTTGTTGCAAGTTTAGACTGAGAAGTTCGGAGCCAAAAAATTATGAGAGAAAGCAGAGTAATAATGCTTGGGAGAAAAGTTGCATGAAGGAAGAAGAAGAGATGGGAGGTGATCTTAAGAGAGAGGAACTAGATTATTGTAAATGGATTTAGGAGAATGAGGTGTGGAGAAAACTTAAGAAAGGAAGAGTCACTAAGTACCTCAGACGACTGCATGGCAATGACAAAGAGATAACCAGAGAATTTGCGATGGGTTGGGAGAATGGAAAAGTTAATCTAGTGGGTAAATATTTCCCTCTCATTTTAGAGCTTATTACTAAAATTATGGATTTGTCTCTTGAGGGCATAAATTTTTCCAAAGATAAAAAAATTGGGAACAAGGCTTACAAGGATTTCCCCAAGATAGATTAAGAAAAAGCTCTGCTTGTGAAAGGAAATATTAATTTTGTTAACATTAATAAAATTAAGTTTATCTGGGATAAATTTATTAGGGTCATTATGGAATACTTTACTTTAGATGATAGATTTACCATAGTGTATAACTTTCACTTTGTGCTGGTGAATAACTTTCATCATGAAGCTAGGGTTTCCTTCCCTTAATTTCTCCTGAGCTCCCTCAACCAGAACATCATGGAACATTGAGTTAAATAAATTATAGTGCTCCATGAGGGTCTCATCCTTCTCATTGTAGACTATGTGTATGATCATGTTCTAGAGCCAAAACCTAAGAGTGTAGGTTCTCATAAGTGGAAGATTATGAGCACTGATAATAAGGCAAATCCATCTTCCAGCAAGAAACCCAAAAAGGGCAATTCTAGTAAAAAAGAAATTAATCCATCCATATTAGATGAAGTGGAAGGTATGATATTAGATGATGATAATGCTTCTATTTATTCTATGGATGATGTTATGGAAAGAGGTGAGCAGAGCACTATGGAGAATTCGGAGAAGGACATTGCTTCAAATGAGGAAAATCAAAATAAGCTAGAAGATGGAAAAGACATTGATGGGGATTATGTCAAAGATGTTCAGTAGGAAATACCAGATCAGATCATTAACCTAATAAATGCCATTATTTATAGCTATCTGGAGGATACCCATATGGGCTCTAATGAGGATAACGAGGAAGGAAAAGAGGAAATGGAAAAAATTGAGAAAGAAGCAGAAACTAAGGGGATAATTGGTAATAAAGTGGAGTGTATGGAGATGGAAACCCATGATAAAAATGATCATGATAACACCTATTTGGAATCCCACAACAACACTAATAACTAGAAGGCTGAACCCAATCTTTCTGATAACCCAACTAGGGATGAAAATGTGGAGGAGGAGAATAGGCAAACTTAGAACAATGTTGAGGAAGCCATTTCTGAAAAAGATTTCAATACTAAAAGGGTTAAAAACATGAGCATCCTTCAAGCTACCAGAAACAAAGCCATATGTGCATTCAACATTGATAAGTGGGTGTTCCATGATATTCAAGACCTGCGCATCAAATACAGAGCCCTAGATGCGAGGAATGATGTGCTGGAGGAAACAGTTGATAAAATGAGGAATGACATAGCTATGTATAATAAAGGTGAGAATTTTTTTGATGAGGTAATAGAGAACACTAGTTGGTTGGAAGACAAGATTCATAGGGCCATTAATAGCAAGTTTTCCCCTGGTATGGAAAAAGTTAGCAAAATGATATTATGATTAGGAAGCTGCTAACTATGAACAACATTGACATGAAATCTATGATTGAGAATCTCAAAGCCCTGTATGCCATGTTGGAGGGGAATAACACTAACAAAAAATCCATCAACATTGATGAGGAAGGTGGGAGTCAGGAAATTCAGACCACAGGTATGGGGACTAGGACTAGATCAAGCACTAAAAATAAACCAACCACAGTCCAAAGATCTTACTAGTTTGAAGGAGTCAATCCTGAACATGCAGATTCAACTGGATGAGTCGGAAGAGTTTTTGAAGACGCTAGTGTGACTGTACTACTGGAAGGTTTTTTATTTTCATCTACAGGATAGTTTCCTATTTTGTGCCCATCCTTTGTTGTGTTTTCATTTTATTTGGTAATATATGGGGTTGAACCCCTATTTTTAAACTGTCATTTCTGTTGGCAGTAGTTTTTTTTTTGTTGGCGCTTTAATTCTTTCTCTCTGCTTTCTTTTGTAAAGGGTTTCAAGCCCCTTCAAAACCCTGTTGTTACCTTAACAAAAAACAAATAATACTTTTAGCATATTAATAACATGCAAATTGATAGTAAAATATCAATTTATTAATTATGTTTTTAAATCTTAATTTTCAATTCAATAATTAATTAAATCTTCTATTCCCAAAATTAGACTTTTTAATTAACATATGTATTTAATTAATTTTCATTAATTAAAAATCATCATATTTAATATTTCCAACTTTAATAAGATTTAATTATTAATTACAGAATTAATTTAATAAGTCACTCACCAACTAATACATAAATCACATCAATCACAGAATTAATTTAATAAGTCACTCACCAACTAATACATAAATCACATCAATCACATTACAAGTCAATATGATGACAAAATTGGCTGAACCCAAAATACCACAAACAAGCACAAAGGAAGGGTTCATGAATGACATCACCTTGACAAATTTGGAAGGTAGAAAATAAGATACTTGTCTACTATTTTAGGACAATAATGGCCTAAGTTGGGATTTGGACATGTCTGTTATCTCCCCTCTTTTACTACTGAGATATTGCAATAGGGCACACTCATCCTGATAATTCAGGGAAGTCGATGCCCGGTACCTGCAAACCTACATCACAAAGTTGAGCATGTACACAATGTATATATAAGAGAAAATGATAGGGATCGGTCGAACATGTGGATCTCACAATGCAAGTAACTACGTCTTTGTCTTCTACCATGTCAGACACATCATACAGAAAGGTAAGATAAACATGCCACATAGTAATGTAAAAGATATATGCCAACCATACACATGCAAGTATGAGGTGAGTAAAATCATCCTAACATATGCATAATCATCATGAAAATAACCAAAATATTCTAGCATCAATATTGAAAATAAAATTTATGGTTGGGCACTACATACACCCCTGTAAAATTAGGCTTACTCCTGGAAGCCGACAAACAAAATAAAGATTACAAGGTTCACATAAATGTGCTACAATAGTTCTCTTATGGATACAATGCATAATTCAATTGGGTACTCAGGTCCTTGTCCCAATTGACCTACTATGATAGAACACCCTAGTACCATTCTCTGCAATATCCTCCCTTACACATACTATCAAAGGTCCATAACGAACATGATAGAAACAACACTTTTCACAAAACTGAGCTAGCAGTATCAAACATTCAAAATAATTATCACAAAACAAAATGAAAACTCCCAAGCGAAGGAATAATCAGTTCAACATTGAATCATAAAAGCATGCAGTATCATAGTAAATCAAGTGTGACCAATGCCACAAAATAGATAGCGAAAAGAGAATCAAATGACTAATTCCAAGCATAAGAAAGTTAAAAAAATTTAATGCTAGCCCAAACATAACACAAAAAAATCATCAATAACTAAAATAAAAAGTCATAAAACATTTCACATAACAAAGTGACTAGTATCAACCACATTCAAGGGAGTAACCACTTCACGACACCTAAGAATACAACATCCTAGATGTGTTAGAAAATGTACCCAAACACAATAGATAGTCGCTAAGGTAAGATGCATCAAACATAATAACCTAAACAACTTGCAAATTGTTTTCTACAGATTTTGAGTTGCAATGGCCAACAACTAAACACCTAGTGGGCACACAAAATCCCAAACTTCCAAGTGTAGAAACTTGGACTCTGATACCAAGTGTAATGCCCCACTAGGGAACCCAAGAGAGATTAACCTAAAACATGTTACTAAGTTTACAAAATAATTTTTTTTTTTAACGAGTTACAATTGAAAAGGATTAACAATGCGGAAGCAATATAACATAAGACAATACATACTTATAAATGCAACTCATTTACAGATTAGAAATCCTTAGGGTTTCATGAAGTAGAATTACATAAATTAACTAATCTACTAAAAGTAGTTAAAAAATATAAAATCTTCATATAATGCTAATGAATAACAATAACATCATCTCATAGATGAAACCTAGATACAACTGATATCATAATGAACCAACATCCACTGCACAAGTTGCAGGGTGTGTGGTCAAACAAAGTATGAAGTACAATACAATAATCCAAGAATGTCACAACTGATATAATGATACAGAATTACAAAATAACAAAGATAAGATAAAGTCTCCAACAATGAAGAACAAGAAGGTACAACAACATCAAGGATCGTCCAAGCAAAAGTCATGAACTTCATATCTCAATGGTAATAAGAATCACTACCACTTGAGTACGTGGAACCAAAGGTCCACTCCCACCATGTTGAGGAGATAACAACAGACCCCACTCAGATAACATAACCAAAGAAGACAGTGAAAACTAAGAAAGGGGATCCTAATAACTCTCTAAGTCAAGGGCAACCAACACATGTAAGAAACCTAAACTATGTATAGGAAGGTGTCATCATATATGTCTAACCCTTAAGTCTCATCCCGGTAGTCTCTCTAGATGCCAACACTTAAGTGACCATATGTAATATCAATGACTCCTCAACTAGACGAAGCCATTAACTATGCAAGAACCATACCTCACAGGGCAGCAAGCATCATCTCATCCTCCACCTTAGCCTATCCAAGCACTCAAGCATGGGTGAGGTACCATAGCTTATTAAAACCCCCCAATTATGTATAATATTATCGCTTGATTAAGAAAAATTACAATAAGTGATCCTAGGTGCCACTTGTGGGCCCTGATAGTTATTGCAAGCCACCCCATACTACACAACTAGATAACCTACCCTAATGCTCCAACCAAAAGAGCCAAAAGAAAATGAAACCAAAACCATAAAGACTTCTCATAAATCATAAATTAAGACAATCACCGAGGAAAATGCTGGAGCATAACAAATAACATATCATCCTATACAAGGATCCAAATAGTCCATCCCATACTAAACATCTCAATAGAATAATGCAAAATCACGTATCACATCGCAAGATCAATAATCATCAAAATATCACAAGAACCCATCTCCAAACATGGAGTAACATAATCCATGAGATAATCATTTAGAACACTAAACCACCATAACAATAGAAACAAGGTGACCAAGTTAATTAGGACTCAAGAAGAAAGTGGTCATCACCTTTTCATGGTTAAATAACATAATGATCAGAGACTACGAGAACACACAACATAAGCAACTGATGTAACACAACCATACAAGAACCAATCGAGACATGAAAATGATTATAAATGCTACACAATATGAACCCAAAGTGCACAGCAATAGATCCTTAAAATAAATCAAGTCCCAGAAGACAAAATCTCTCCTAGGGCATCACTCTAACCATAACGACAATTAGCCACAACAAAGGCAAAATAAAACTCCAATTAAAATAACATATCCATATATAAACTATCTTATGATCAAATAATATAATTAACATTAAATCTTACCTCAAATTAATTATGAGTTAATTAAATTATCCATAATCCTCAATCAATTATTGTTAACTTAGGATCTTATAAATATATTCCAAATCCCTTTCTCATAATCGAACTCTTAAAATTAAATATAAATTTAATTTAAAAGTAATATATAATCCAAAATATAAGTCCTTAACAATTTATGTTATAACCTAAAAATTATACTTAATTAAACAAAATATTAATCAAATATAATTTAAAAATAAAAACTTTAACAAAATTAATATAAATTAATTTATAAATCAAATAATATAAATTAATTTAGATTAACAATCAATAAATATTAAGTATAAATATTTATAAATAATCTAATATAAAAATAATTTTTAAACTAATTATTCTAAGCAAATTTTAATTAAATAATAAATAAGATAGACAAAACTCATTTTCAAATTAACCTTTATTAGAAATAAATAGTAAAAGTAAATCTTAGTAATGGGGGTTACATGGTCCCCACTCTAGTTTTTTTTTTTCTTTAAAATAAATAAAGATAACTATTTTTTTTTTTAATAAATATTATCTTTTATTATATTAATTAATTTATTTCAAAATAAATAAATAATATAAATACAACCCTTCCTTTTTTTAATATATCTTTAAAAGATACCAATTATCATATATTCAAAAAAATATTTGTTTTCTATTTAATTCAATAAAGAGGCCATTTCTATATATAAATATATAACAGATAATTATTTACTGTATTGATTTATTATTATTAGTTTTCTTAATAGAAGGAACATTTCAGCAAGACGAAAAATATAATTAATTTTATTTTAATTCTAAGAAACAAATACATTTATTTCCTAAAACATATATTTTTAACCAAATATTCTAAAATGGTTTCTATCAAATTCGTATGGTTTAATACCAAGGGATTTAACAAAGTTCTAAAACAAACCCTAGCTAATTTGATTCAAGTTTTCTGATGTTTTCAAATATAACCTTGGACCATTTTGATTGTTGATCTAAAATCCCCAACATCTAATTCGAAACCATAATTTTCTAATAAAGCCCCATATACCCAGAAGACAGATCTAAAAGGAAAGTAAAACCACAGAGTCATATCATTAACTCTATTCTAAGATTTTAACAAACACACAACAAACAAAGAAGTACACACAAGGGGATTTCAGTAGTTTAGATACATAGAAGACGAGGATCTGAATACTGAAATTTAAAAGATTCAAACCTACCTCAAACCTCCAGTTGACAGAAGCCACAAAGAACAATCAAAAACCTTGAAAATTCTAAGCTTTCACAATATCCTTCAATCCAAATCCAGAGCCAAAGACCTATAAAAATCTATGCAACCTGTGTGTGCAATAATGAGCAAAAGAAACCTGATAAAGAAAACCTACTCAACCTAAGGTTTCCAAAGCTCATGCAACCCTAAAGCAAACTCAACTAAAAACTCAAATAAAAAATCAGGAAAAATAGAACTCAATTTAAAATTGAGTAAAAAGAATTAATTTATTTAATAATTGATAATTATATGCACTTTTTCAATTTAGCCAATTAACCCATCTTTTTACTTTAAATTTATATTTTAATTTTAATAAAAGAATGTGCAATTTTAATTGCATAACATTGTTTAATTAATAAATAATACTTTTAGTATATTAATAACATGCAAATTGATAATAAAATATCAATTCATTTATTATGTTTTTAAATCTCAATTCTGGATTTAATAATTAATTAAATCCTCTATACCCAAAATTAGACTTTTTAATTAACATATGTATTTAATTAATTTTCATTAATTAAATAACACAATATTTAATATTTCCAACTTTAATAAGATTTAATTATTAATTTAATAAATCACTCACCAACTAATACAGAAATCACATCAATCACATGACAAGACAACATGACGACAAAACTGACTAAATCTAAAATACGACAAACAAGCACAAAGGAAGGGTTCACGAATGACGTCACCTTAACAAATTCAGAAGGTATAAAATAAGATACATGTCCACTATTTTAGGACAATAATGGCTTAAGTTGGGCTTTGGACCTATCTGTTATCTCCCCTCTCTTACCATTGAGATATTGCGATAGGGCACGCTCTTCCTGACAAGTTAGGGAAATTGATGCCCGATACCTGCAAACCTACATCACAAACTCGATTATGTACACAATGTATATATAACAGATAATGATAGGGATCGGTCAAACATGTGGATCTCATAATACATGTAACTATGTGTACGTCCTCTACCATATCAAACACATCATACAAAAATGTAAGATAAACACGTCACACAATAATGTAAAAGATATATGCCAACCATACACATGCAAGTATGGGGTGAGTAAAATTATCCTAACATGCATAATCATCATGAAAATAACCAAAATATGTTAGAAATAATGGAATAGTGTGTACTGAGACGGGATGGGTGAATCAGTACCCATAAATGTTTTATTACTTAATCTTAATCCTTTTAGTAATCAATACATTGTATTACCAACCATATGTGCTATTCTTATCTTTGTGTATGTTATATCAATTCATAAACTTAATTTGCATGTAAAAATTCATAGAAACATTCATGAAATGTAATAATACATGACACAAGATTTGGTAACGTAGAAAACCCCTATTAGAAGGTAAAAAATGTGGTGGGGATGAAACCCACAAAGCTTCAGTATCTGCAGAATGGAAGGGGCTGGTTAAGGCTTACAATTTTGATCACTTCTGATGATCTTACCCTGTTAGGAGTAACATGTAGAGACTGGTTAAGGTCTACTCTATTAAGAGCTTATGAAACACTATTTAGTGTGCACTCGGTTAAGAGATTTACAAAGGATTGTTAAATCAACCTTCTCAAAGGATTTATTCTATTTTCTACACTTGTTAAAATGTAGTCAAAAATATTCATTGACCTAAGTATATGGAATCTAGAATTACTGATTACAGATCCATTAAAGTTCACAATATAATGTATCACCTAAAGTGACTGATCAATACCTCTGTTATGCTCGGTAGCCTTGAATCTGGTTCTTGGTAACCTATTTCATCTTTTGTTGTTCTTCTGCATAAAACTCCATCTCTAATCTATAGAAGTGTCTGCGTCTACAATCATAATTACATTCACATGTTTTGATTGATTACACATCTATTTATACAATGAGTTTTACCTAAATGGGTTTCATGCATAACAATGATAAATCTATAATCAAAGTTTTACAACTCGACCTTGATCTCCTAGTTTACATATTTCCAAGAATGATTAAAACAATTACAATTACATTTCTTGTCCCTCAAGAAATGGATTTAAAAAGAATAAAAAAGATAAATATAAAACATAAGTGTTTTATCTAACGTGGAAGTCTGATCCACATTTCTTAGGATTATAACTGTCAATCGGTAGACTGGTGCTCGGGTTGCTCTGTAGTCTGCATGTCAGGTTCCTCTGTTATCTTCTTGTCGGGTTCCTCTGTTGGGTTACTCTATCGGGTTCCACTTGTAAACTGTGTCATCAGTTTACTTTTAACCTGCACTATCAGGTTACTCTAAACCTGTCTTTCGGTGTTGGTGTTATTGACGGTCCAAAACTATTTTCCTTTGCATACTAATGGAAAAATATGTCATCAATCTCCCCCTTTGACATTAGTATCAAAAACTGATATGTGCAAATACTAAAATGTGTAGTATGTACACCATGTGTTCACCTTGTCATTATGACTCCCCCTATGTATATGCCAGTATAGTATATGTATATGTATGTACACTTGCCTTTATACTATTCTCCCTTTTTATCTTATCTTCTCCCTTTATCATATCATTTTCCCCTTTAGTCATATTATTTTCCCCATTTTTTGATAATAAGGGAAAAGGTGTAATTACTTACAACTTGTCAAAAATGTGGGAATGGGAGTTCTTCATGTCTTCCATCATTTTCTCCCATTTTAATTGAAGGTGTTCCAGAGCCATGTGCTCCAATGTAATCCTTGTGTGTATATCATAGATTCTTTCGGTGACAAACATCTCTTGGGTGGAAATCAATTATCTTGCCATTGCCATATGTTGTTGCAGTAGTGTAAGATTTGGTAGGAGTAGAGCCTGTAGCTCGGTTACCTCATCTCTGGACTTTGATTCTGCCTCTTGAATCTTAAGTCTCAAATTCTTTGCTTCCATTACCATTTCTGATGACATGTAACTGATTGAATGTATGCAGATGTTAAGTTGATCACAAAAATGAAGAAAGATAATGCAAAACATTAAATCAGTTAATGGATTGTATTGTCATTGATGTCAAATTGATATAATATAATCGGCTATAATAAAAGTGTCAAAATACTTTAGAGATTTAGAGAGATAAATATTATGCTTTCTATAATGCATAAAAGACAATTATTCACAATGTGACTACAAGCACTGATGGTCAGTAAAACCTGATGGAAAGAGATCACCGACAGTCAAGTCACAGTGATGCCCGAGAAAGAATACCGATGAGAATTATCGATGAGCATAATCAGAAGCATACCCGACGGCCATAAACATAGTGTAAACTGACGGAGAAGCTTGAGGAGAACTAGAGTGTTGACCGATGCTATCAAAGAGTTAAACACCAAAAATAACTGAAGTTCATAAATGACAAAATATCTAGCTAGCAGAGCTAAATATATAATTATCTAGTAGTTATCATTGTTTTCATCGACAAGATAAGCCAGAGATAAGTAAATTATTTAAAGATGTTTTGTCTGGTTGGCAAGAAGATCTCAACGAGATAAAATGGGAGTTTTTCTTTAAATCTAATTGGCTGAAATTGTGGATCACGCCAAGATCAAGAAAATCAAGAACCTAACAACGGTGATATCATGTCTATTAAAGAGACAAACTTGATTCATTATGGATCAAGGGGAGTGAATGAAAAAGAGGATGCTAAAGAGAAATTGATGAAGAGAAACTTCATACAGTGCTGATCAATCAAGCTAAGAAAAGAGCTAAAGTTTTCTATGAACACTGAGCAATAGAGCACAACATCACTAAATAGAATCAAAGTGGAGCAAAGGTATAACAAAGATATATTGATCAAATTATTTTATGAGATTACAATAGATCTAAAAATCTGCAAGTATAAGTTGTATATGTGAATAGATCATACTATTTCAGTTTAACCATTGATTCAGAAAGTTTCTTAACCAAGTGGGATTTAAAGATCCTTTCTATATTGAGATACATCCAATGGAGTATCAAAAAGTTTGATCATGAAGATAGCATGAGATGCCAAATACCAATTGATAGGCCAAGTAAGTGTTTGATAAAAGATGGTAGTGTGCGTGGGATAATGGGTACCTGTTAGAAAACCACCAACACTTCAATAGATCATTGTTTTAGTAACTTAGGGTTAGTAAAAGCATAAAAACACATAAAACCCTCTAAGACGACCTATTGCCTT
>MU227244.1:11311375-11327399 GCA_018584345.1 Thuja plicata | reverse complement strand
TTCCAATCACATTTTTATCACTTGGTCTAGGAGCCAATTCCCATGTGTCATTCTTGATTATCTGATCTAGTTCTTCTTTCATTGCATTTTTCCAATCAGAATCATTACAAGCATCTTCAACACTTAATGGTTCAATCAGTGAAAGTAAACATACCTCTTCATCCATTGTTAGATTCTTTGTTTTTGATCTGGTCAAAACACTGCTGCTCTGATCTCCAATGATGTCATTTTTAGAGTGGTATCTGGATGTAAACTTGGGAACCTTAGGTGTGACTTCTTCCTCTGTAATCTTTTGTTCTTCATTTCTTGAATCAGGGTCATTGCATGAGACATCAATGCAATCAAACATTTCTTCAATCATAGTATCTTTGATGTTAGGTCTGGGTTCATCTTCAATCAGAGGTGTATAATCATAGTACCTCTCTTGAATCATAAAATTCTCTTCAATCTTAACATGCGTGTTTTTAATTATCTTCTTTAATCTCAAATTGAAACATTTGTAAGCTTTTCTTTTTGTAGAGTAACTACGAAAAATACCTTCATTACTTCTACCATTAAACTTGCTAATACTGTCATCTCTCTTGATGTAGCACTTGCTGCCAAATATTTTGAAGTATTTTACTGTGGGTACATTACCAAACCAAAGTTCATAGGGTGTCTTGTCCATGCCTGGTCTCAATTGTGTTTTTTTGATAGTATACACTATTGTGTTCACTGCATCTCTCCAATAGGTGTGCGCCACTTTTCCTTCAATCATCATGGTGTGCGTTGTATCAAGTATAATCCTGTTCCTCCTTTCTGAAATTCCATTTTGCTGAGTACCCCCAAAAAACTAAGACTCCTTGATACTCTTTTGGGATCCTTTGATGATCCTAGTAGTCTTTAGGAAACTTTAGAAATAAAGGTTATAATTGGACCCTACTTGTAAGACCTAGTTCCAAGTTTGGCATTTATAAGCCATTGTTCACCCACTTTGCATCAGGTGGTATCAGAGCTATGTCTACTCCTGAGGATGAAGATGTCCCTTGAAGGGTTACAAACATTGAACTGGCAAAGATGGTGAGAGAACAAAGGGTAGAAAATGCAGCCTTGAAAAGGAGACTACAAGAGTTGGAAAGCAAGGTAGAAAGGGGTAAGGAAGTTTCCTCTGGTGATGAAGATGGGAGTGAGTCAGATGAGGACACTCCTGATCAAGATGAGAACATTCCTGTAGACTAGAGACTTCTTCTAGATGCCTTGAAATCTATGGGGAGAAGAACCATGGAGGAAAAGTTGGATCTACCAACTTTAGTGGAAAAATGAATGCAGATGTGGCCTTGGATTGGATAGAGGCCCTAACTAGATTCTTTGAGTGTGTGGACATCCCTGAGAAGCAGAGAGTGAAGATGGAAAGATCCAAGTTGAAGGGAGAAGCCCTAACTTGGTGGAACTTCATCCAAACAAAGAGGGTGAAGAATGGGAAGAGCATGATCTCTTCATGGAATAAGATGATTGCATTGGTCAAGGAGACTTATGTGCCTAAAGACTATGGGGTGCAACTCCATAGAAGGAAACAAATCCTAAAGAAAAAGGATATGGATGTAGGCTCATACACCGAGGAGTTCCTAAAGTTGTGTATGAAGACAAATGTGGCAGAAGATGAAGCAGAAAAGTTGGCAAGATATTTGAATGGATTGAAAGTATCCATTCAAGAGGAACTCAGCCTACATTTCCCTACCTGTGTGAACAAGTGCTATCAAATGGCACTTAAGGTAGAGGAAAAGTGGAAGAGAAAGAAATATTTTGGAAAGGGAAAGACTAATGACAGTGGGAATAATTTTAGAGGAAGAGGAACCTCTTGGAATAGAGGGTAGTATAGTGGTAATAGCAGTAGGACCCCTAACCAAAGAGACAAAGAGGGTAGTGATTCAAAATCAAGGGGAAACCATAGAAGGAGAAGACCCTTCAATATGGGAAGGACAAACACTGGAAGAGGAAATGGACCTTTGAGGTGTTACTACTGCAATCAATTAGGACACTATACTGGAAGATGCCCTGAGAAGAGGAGCAATAACAACCAAGGAGAAAGGAGAGCACAACTCATTGAAGAGGATAAGAAAGAGGACAATACCAGGGACTTATAAATAGAGGAAGGAAAATGCTTGATGATGAGACAAGTCTTCCTCCAAGTTCCACAAAGCCAAGAACCTCCTCAAAGAAAGAACCTCTTTAGGACAAAGATCAAATACAATGGGAAGGTATGTACCTTACTTGTTGATTCTGGTTCAACTGAGAATTTAGTGTCTTGTGAAATGGTTCAAAAACTAAATCTTCCTAAGAAGCCTCATCCTTTTCCCTATCATGTTTCTTGGTTAACAAAGGGCCAACAAACTTTAGTAACAGAACAAGTATGGATAGAATTTGCAATTGCAGACTTTAAAGATAAAGTTCTTTGTGATGTTGTTGAAATGGATGCTTCACACATCCTTCTAGGAAGGCCTTGGCAATTTGATGTAGATGCCATACACCATTGTAGGAAGAACACCTACTCCATCACCAAGGATGGAAAAACCTTCACTATGAAGCCCCTTCTTGATAACAAATCTGAGAAAGAACCTACTGTCATCATCATGGGTGAGAAAGAGATGTTGAAAGCACTAAAGGAACCTGAAACTGAAGCTTTTGTCCTAATCTCCAAGCCCAAAGATAATATAAGGTCTAACCAAGGTGATCCTATGCCAAATGAAGCCAAGGAATTTCTTGGAAAATACAGAGATGTCACTACTAGTGACCTGCCCACAAGCCTCCCTCCCTTAAGAGATATCAGTCACCAAATTGACTTGATACCTGGTTCATTCCTGCCTAACAAATCCCCATAAAAAATGACACCATTGCAGCATGCAGAGATTGAAAAATAGGTAAGTGAACTATTGGAAAGGGGACTCATTTAGAAAAGTCTCAGTCCTTGTGTTGTCCCATCAGTTTTGACCCCTAAAAAGGATTGCAAATGGAGGTTGTGCACTGACAGCAGGGCCCTAAACAAGATTACTATAAGATATAGATTCCCCATGCCTAGAATTGAGGATCTATTGGATCAACTAGGAGGTGCTTGCTACTTCACCAAGATAGACTTTAATTCTGGATACCATCAGATCAGGACCAAACCAGGAGATGAATGGAAGACAGCACTCAAAACTACTGAAGGTTTGTTCGAATGGTTAGTAATGCCCTTTGGGCTAAGCAATGCCCCTAGTACTTTTATGAGGCTTATGAATGAGATATTCATTGATTTCATTGGAAAATTTGTTGTTATTTACCTTGATGACATACTAATATTCATTCATAGCAAGGAGGAGCATCTTAATCATGTGGAACAGGTGCTAAGGAGATTTCATCAGCACAAGTTGGTGATCAACTTGGAAAAGTGCATTTTTATGAAGAAGGAACTTGTGTTCCTAGGATTTGTGACCTCACAAGGTACCCTCAAAATGGACCCAGAGAAGGTTGAGACAATCATCAATTGGCCTCCACCGAAGAACCAAGTTGATGTAAGAAGATTCCATGGACTTGCCACCTTCTATAAAAAGTTTATCAAAAACTTCAGTCATGTGTGTTCACCAATTATTGGAACCATTAGAGGAGGTAGGAAGAATAATTTTTCTTGGAAAAAGGAAGAAAATGATGTATTTCAATACTTTAAAAATAGAGTTTCTCAATACCCTATCTTGGTTCTACCTGATTTCAACAAGGTCTTCACTGTGGAGACTGATGCAAGCAATTTGGCCATAGGTGCAGTCCTAATCCAGGAAGGTAAGCCAATTGCCTTCTTCTCTAAGACATTAAATGAGGCCAAACGGAAGTACTCAACCTATGACTTGGAACTCTATGCCATGATCCAAGCAATCAAGAAATGGAGGCACTATCTAATTCCTAAATAATTTGTGGTATATACTGACAACCATGCATTAAGTTTTCTTAATTCACAGGAAAAGCTCTTTGTCTGACATCTTAAATGGGTGGAACAGTTGCAAGCCTACACCTTCAACATCAAGCATAAGAAGGGTGTAGAAAACAAGTTTGTTGATGCCCTTAGATAGAGGGTTGGTCTAGTTGAAGAGATACAACTTAAAAGTGTGGGAATTGATTCCCTCAAACACCTATACCTTGATGATCCTGATTTTACAGAGATTTTTCAAGTTTGCACAAACATGGTTGGAAGATACCATACTGATTTTTCTGAATACCTACTTCAAAATGGAATCCTATTCAAGGGAGCTCAACAATGCATTCCGAAATGTTCAATGAGGACAAATATAATAAGGGAGAAACATGGTGGTGGCCTCGGAGGGCACTTTGGCATCAACAAGACAACAGACATGGTGAAAAGAATTTATTTTTGGCCAAAGATGAATAATGATGTTAAAAATTTCATAGAGACTTGCACCATCTGTTAGCAAGCTAAAGGTGTGTCAAAAAATCAAAGGTTATATCAACCTTTACCAATTCCCTCTAGACCATGGGAATCAATCTCAATAGATTTTTTAATGGGGTTGCCTAGAACAAAACAAGGTTTTGATAGTGTTTTTGTGATAGTGGATAGATTTCGTAAAATGGTTCATTTTGTACCATGTAAAAGAACAAATGATGCTTCTCATATTGCACATCTTTTCTATAAAGAGGTAGTTAGGATCCATGGTTTTCCTCAAACAATTGTATCTGACAGGGATGTGAAGTTTCAAGGCCACTTTTGGAGGACACTTTTTAAGAAACTTGGAACTAATCTAACCTACAGCTCTGCCTATCACCCACAAACTGATGGGTAGACTAAGGTGGTAAATAGATCCTTAGGAAATCTCCTAAGATGCCTAACCAAACAGCATGCTCAGAGTTCGGATCTACTCTTGCCCCAAGTAGAGTTTGCATTCAATGACTCCATGAATAAGTCAACAGGCAAGACCCCCTTCCAAGCAGTGTATGGCCTTCATCCCAAAGGACCATTGGACCTAGTAGAACTACCATCTGATTTCAAAATCAATGCTCAAGGACAAGAATTGGCAGAGCTTATTACAAAGTTGCAGACTGAGGTAAAAGAAACACTACAAAGATCCACTTTGAAATACAATTAACATCCAGACAAAAGAAGAAGGGAAATCCACTTCAAAGTTGGAGACAAGGTATGGGCATTCTTGAGGAAAGAGAGACTACCTAAGGGTAGATATTCCAAACTTCACATGAAAAAAGTAGGACCATGCAATATACTCAAAAAAATGGTTGAAAATGCATATGATATCTCTCTTCCCCCTACCTTGCAAATCTCTCCAATTTTCAATGTTGCAGACCTCACCCCCTACAAAGGTGTAACCGATTCAACAAATGAAGAAGGTGAGCAAGCAAACATGAATGATGACGACTATGCCACTAACCTCCCTCAAAGGAAACCAGTTGAGTTGGAGGAAATATTGGACACCAAGCTATTGAAGGAGACCAGAACCAAGAAATACATGCATTACCTAGTCAAGTGGAAAAGACTCCCCCACATAGATGAAACTTGGATGACTGAAGACCAGATCAAGCAACATGGGACTTCGGTGGAACAGTTACCCTCAAGTAGGAAATTGAGTTTTCAACTTTAAGGGGATTATGGTGCAAGGGCATGCCCACAAAACTAAGAGTCTTTGATACTCTTTTGGGATCCTTTGATGATCCTAGTAGTCTTTAGGACACTTTAGAAATAAAGGTTATAATTGGACCCTACTTGTAAGATCTAGTTCCAAGTTTGGCATTTATAAGCCATTGGTCAACTATTAGTCAACAGGGCTCCTAAAACCTTAGAATAGGATATTTTCTTAAGATTTAATGTTTTAAATGTTTGGATCCATGTTGGATCATTAGATTTAGGGGTGGACCAAGTTGGGTCACCTAGGATTGAAAAGTTGTAAAAGTTGCTTTGCAACTTTGACAACATTTTGCTAAAAGTTGTAAACATCCCCCCAATGGTCATGTGGTTTGAAAATCAGTTAGTAAACAATGGGGGAAGCCTTTATAAACCCTACCAAGTGGGTGGAAGGGATGATGATGTAATTTTGCATTTCAAATCAATAAAATACTACCATTTCTCTGTAAATACTGAGAACAATTGGATTGTACGGGCTGGTACGGATAGGAGAGTATGATATTCTGAAGCCAAAAGTTTGTACTAGGGATATAATTTCATTTGCAAGTGATTTCATGCTTTGATCAATTATAGATTGGAAAATATCAATATTTTGGTCTAACTACCCGGATTATAGGCCTAAAACCAGGGTTTCAATTTGTTTTGTGTGTCCTAGTCGATTCCACGATGGGAATCTGATGCCCCTTGGTAGAATTCAATTTTTTCCTATGTAATTTAAGATTACACAGTTAGGGAGTGGTAACTTGAAGGGAGATGGGTTTGCTGTGATGCCCTAGGTGTACATCTCCATGTATGCACCTACCAGCGACTGAGTACAGTCAGCATAACTATTCGTTGGGGATTCACCAAGACCTAAAAATTAGGATTTAGAGTCCTTATGTATGCCCTGACATTTTACCATAGTTGGTTTGGGCATTGGTTTGGAGGAAATAGCACTTGTAGTGCAATTGCAGACCTAATTAGGCCTAATTGCCTTGCCTAGATTAGGTGTTTTCTCATTCCTCCTTTAGATTCACATCTTGGTGCTTGGATATGATCCCTAAAGCCCTAAAGGGTATCTGAATCTCCAACTAGTTCAATAAATTGTATGGAAGTATTTTGGTCTAGGATCAAAATCTCTCATAGGAAGGGCTACAAGCCTAGTCTTGGATTTGTGAAGCAACTATGGTGTATAGGTTTCTTATAAGTGAAAGAACCATTGGAACTAATTGAATAGGACCTAAATAGACCCCACCTATGAATATAGGTCACCACTATTCTCTTAAGCCATTTTGTGGGTACTACTAGAAGTTTGGGCCAAAGTGCTTATGAGGCCATCCATGGTAGATGGTGTAGTGGGACTGGTATAACCTAGTGATTAGGTCCTCCTTTGGGTTTTTTGTGATAACCTAACCAAGTCCTTTTCCCACACTTGTGATAAGTGTGAAACACTTTGGCTTCCAATCAAGGAGTTTGGGGGTACATTACCCTACTTGGGTCACTCTGAGGCTTCCAGTTGCCCACTTTGCATCACTATCTAGCACTGCATCAGTGGCTTTCATTTCTTATCTAAGACATGCTTCATATTGATATATACTTTTTCCTTAGCATGGGTAATCTTGAGGAGATGTTCCTATGGGTCACATTCACTGCACATGCTTCATCCATCATTGCCTATCCATTTATGATACATCAGCTTGTTCATCTATCTGTCATGTCATATACCTTGCTAAACATTGCGGACAAAACAATAAGATCTTCTTTGAGAGCTGGTAATTTCTATAAAAAAAAAGAAAAAAAAATCTTTAAAATCTCTAAAAATTCAAAAAAATAAAAAAATCTCTAAAAATCCAAAAACATTAAAAAAAAATTCAAAAAAAAAAATCTTCAATAAAGTCTCTGAGCTACATGTTTCATACATTAAGATTTTGTCATATTTTGGAAGTTTTCCCAAGAACAACACATTTGTTTTCAACTGGGGGCATTAATCCAAGAGAAATGGATTTTAGCAAAGCAGACACCAATTCACATGAAGCAATGCATCAAACCAACTAAATGGACACTTGAACCTTTGATTTACATCATTGATCAATTTTCCATCTAATTTTGACACCAACGTAATCCTTGACCTTCATTGACTTATTATTCTCAGGATTAAAAATTTATAAAACCTAACAGATTAGAATGGATGGAATTCTATTTGAAATATGGATACAACAATAGCACTAAGGTTTTGATGAGGTATTGAATTTTCAAGTCATGTCTTTTTAGCCAATCAATGATGTTCAACTAGATCAGCGATGATGAAAGCATGACATTTTTCTTGATTTTTGTGTGATTGTTTTATGATTAATTCATTGAAATATGCAACTTTGTCTAAAGACATGACCATCAAAGAGTCATTGAGGATATTGTGCATATGGAAGGGATTCAATATTTGTTTGTTTACGCAAAAGGATACCTTGGTCATTTAGATCTTCCATATCTTAATACCAAAATCTAATTGCAACATTGAATCTGATGAAACTAATATTTAGACTCCCATAGTTGAATATTCAACTAGTGAGGGTTGTACTAGTTTCTAATTGTTACAAAATTGATGAAAGAAGTATTCATATTATCATGATGTGGTCAGTGATGATTGTACTTTCTCCTAGTTCCACAAATGCTCAATGATGAAAATATATCTCCTTTTGCATTTCTTTCACAAAAAGCTAGTGACACTTAGTTGCATTGCATGGAATTCATATAGATTAATCTTGCATTGGAGTTGTTATGGGATTTTCCCGAAAGGGTGTGGAAGTTAATCATGATTACATCATCAAAGTCCTAATCAATGTCCTCAAATGTTTGGTCCATCGAATAATCAATACTACATGAAGGATATCATCACTATGCATCTACTCACCTAGGGGAAACCTCACCATCTGATCAAGTAGGGGCAACCTAATTCTCTTCATTACCTGTACCTAGATCTGCACCTTAATCATATCAAATGACCTTATTTATCAGCCTCCCCCCATTAATCATCCCATCAAATCCAATCAAATCATTTATCAATCAGTCAAACCATCTAATTGATCATTTCAAGTCAATTATTTATCCTATCATCCATTTTCTCATCTTGAGCGCATCAAATTTCCTAAATCTAGATCTTGAGGAAGGAAAATCAATCCATTTTTTCATCTCTCTAGATCTTGAGAGCGAATTATTAGTTTATCAAATTAATCCATCAACCTACCTATCCTATCCGATTGACATCAATACAACACCAACCAAGTGATTTTGACTGACATCAAGTGATATCCAATCATCATCAACACATTAATAATATTTTATCAATTATAAAATTCTCTCATGACTGGGGCATTTTCAAATTGATTTTATCAGGAAATGAATCTCAATTTCCCAAACTCAACCAAATCATCTAAACATCATCTTGATTCATTTCCTGAGGGGGCATCATATCCAAATCAAACATTCAAATCAAGGACTCATATCAAAGTTTGTTTTTCATCATCAGGGGCAACATCCTATCATCAATCAAATCTGCATCAAACATAAATTGAAATCTAGGGCATTGAAACTGTGATCAAATTAGGATTATGTATCATATTTTCCATCAAACATCAATCAAAATCTGGGGCATTGAAATTTCAAAATATCACCAGTGGGGCATTCTGCGCTTTTTCAAATTAGTTTCACATCAAGGCATCACATCAATATTTGCATAAGAGTTTTGAATAAGGTTCTGCATCTCAAATCAGGTTATCAAATCAATCAAGTTTTGTATAAATCAAATCAATCAATCAAGCATTGAATAAGTGATTAGGACATTGAATTTTATTTGAATCAATGTTCTTTTCACATCGATTCAAAGAGGGCCATTTGTAGACACCTAAAATTGGCTAGGTGTTCTATTTAAACTCAAATATGCAATTTCATCAAATTTACTCTAAACTTCATCAAATTTATCTAAATCACACCAAATGAACATTCATTAAATCAAATTGGGACAAAATCAAAATAAATCAAAGGATTAATTAAAAATGACATAAATTAATTAAATATAAACCTAAAGGGATTAAACAAACTATATAATTAATTTTAAATAATTAATTATATAGTTTAAATCAAAAATCAAATCAAACCTATTCCCCTACATGGCTGATTTAATTAATTGATTGAATTAATAAATCCTAATATCTTTCAACATGAATTTGAGGAACCAATGAGAATTGAGAAGGCAAAGCACATGGATCACTCCAAATTTGCAATCCCAACCACTCATTTAAGCTTTTCAATTTCCTCCACTCATATTGTCCCAAGCTTTGAGACAATCATTTAAATTGTCCCCTCATTTGAAACTATTTGAAGCCTTTCACTCAACCAAGGCTAAACCATGATCAATTGACTCCACCCCTTACACTTGGGAAAATCCTATAAATAGAGATCAATTCACAAGCATAAGAGAATCCTAGACATTCGAATGCAAAGCATCCACACAATAGTCATTTTGAGAGCAATATCAAAGCAATTTGAGCATTTTCAAGCATTTGTGAGAGTATTTGAGTGAATTGTTGAGACAATTTGAGAGAATCATGAACTAGATAGGCATATCATTATCAATTTTATCATTCTAGGACTCTCACTAGTAGATATTTAAGTTGAGAGCTCTCTATTAGCATGCTTAGTTACAGATCCATGTGATGCTTAATGATTTCTTTTCAATTCTTAGCTTAATTTGTTGTTTTTCTTCCATAGAATTGATTGAAGTAAACCAATCTCATGAAGGTGTAAAAATCACACACAAACACACATAATAGTTTTAAAAAACTGTCAACGGATATGCACAGCTTTAATATGTGGAAATAAGATAATTTAATTTTGAAGTTCATGTTGAAAATACTTGAGAGAAATTCAAGAAAATGTTTTTGTGTACACAGATGGCTCACCTCCGTGTATGCGAGTGTAGGAAGCCTCTCTACTTAATTAATTATATGTTACCAAAATTAATTTTGATTTAAAGATTGGAAAGAACTAAAAAAATGTTAAAACCACAACAGATTTTATTTGAAGGCATGTGACAAAGTATCATGTCGTCTAAACATACCTATAATGCAAACTATATAATGTATTTTATTCGCAATGTCCAATAATTGTAGATTTGATTTCCTTTTGTTCTAAATAATTGAACACAAATAAATCAAAGATATTTTACTATTTGAGACTCTTAAAATTTCTATTTGAATCGAACAACGCACATTACTCATTGACTATGGCAAAAAAAATTCATTTATTTTTTGTGTTGAAAAAATTCAATATGAATACTTCTCAAAATTTTTAGATAATATGAATTAGAATCACATTAATATGACTACTTATCAAAATCTCCAGAAGCTCAAAGATTCATCAACCAATAGAAACAAAAATGGAATGAACTAAAAAAATCACAACAAAGAAATTTATTTTGATGCATATAAAAATGGTTAAATATAAGAGGAATGAAAAAATGTTAACTCTATATATCGAGGCATACCTATAGTTGTCCAATAAATTGAACTAATACCAACAAATCTACGTGATCTCCAACTAATGATCGCAAACAAGGCACGTTTAACTATTCAAGGGAAACTAATAACAATTGGGAATTTTATCAAAGTTGATAACCACACTAAGAATTTTCTACAACAAAACAAAACTATATTAAACTACATTATCCTATCGTCTGCAAAATAATAATGGATGAGGAGAATTTGCATACCATTTGTGAAGTGCTGGAGTATTTCCAGTGTGTGACCAGATTTGGAGAATAATAGACCACAAGTCTGTAATTCATTAATGTGATAAAATGGATTCATCTCTTGTAAATACAGACTGTAAAGATAGAAACTATTTCCAAATAATGAATGGTGTCATTTATACCATTGGTTATGGAAAATAAAAATAAAAATAGTTTCCAAAATTTTTTGCAATGGGAGATTGCAAAAACCATTATTGGTTTAATGAATGTCTTTTAACTCACAAGATCACGAGGGTATCCATGCACACCAGAGCATCCAAATCGACCTGGAAGAAAGATCAAGGAGAGAAAGAACTATTGTAAATGACACTCTGTAAAAATATAGGGACCGATCTAGCATTGGGAGAAGATTCACACAGTAGGAATTAACAAAATGAAAATCACCCTTTCATCATACAATAACAAGTTTTAAAACAATTATCTAAACTCTGTAAAAGCCAAAATTATTTTCCGCATAGGAAACTCAGGCTTATCAGACATTGTCTCTTATGTATTATCTATCAGACACCTCATCTTGTCCACCACATCCCTATTTAAAAATGTCAAATAAACAATGAGTTGGTTATACGGTTTGGGTTTAAACTCATGCCAATAGTTTTAAAAAATTGTATTAAAAAATAGATGATGGCGATCAAAACAAACATGAATCTTTATGGAGATTAGCCTCTCCATGGCACAAAACATTAAATATTTTATATGGTCTAGATCAAACCAAAGTCTATGGTTCATGGAGATTTCTCAAAAAAGTTTCACGCATCTTGAAACTTCATGCATTCGAGGTCCCCTCTATGAGACTAAAGAGCCTCTTTGCTGATAAAACCATGGTTAAAATAAAAACAAAAAAAAAAAATTGAAATTGTCCAAAAAAAGGGTCCTATAACACCAAACCAATTCAACCAATCATATTTCACATAAGTAATTTTGATAATATATTAAATTAATAAACAAATATCTAAAATTTAGAAAACTTCGAATTGCAAAAAATAGCTATTATGATTGGTGCAAAACAATAAACTAATTGTGCACAGGTGAATGCAATAGTATACAACAAGTACAATAAGTTAATGACAATAATAGAGCGGAATAATTAACTCAAAATAAAACATAAATGATATCTTATGGGGAAACATTTGTATACCCAAAATTAAAATAAATAATCAATTAAAAAGTGATAAATAATTTTTTATTCAATAATTTTAAAATTAAAATTCTGTAAAAAATTAAGTTATTTTAAAGTAATTAGAATATAAATATTAAAATAGTTTTGTTTTTACATATAAGTGAATACAATAATAATAAAAGCTTAGGGTTCACCCCATAGTGTGACGGTAAAGTCACAAGCCTTGTTGATAAGGCAGTCCTGGTTTGAGTCTCTCTTTCTCCACTGAGGCTGGCGGAAGCTTTTCCACCGCTGTGCATGCATGTCCGAGGGTCCTTTGCAGCTGTATCATTCGGGAGACCCATATTACATCGCTGGATTTCATGGCTACAATGACTTCTGGCATGGAGGACATGTTACGTTGAGTACAGAGTGACGACTCGACAGGAGGTTTTCAACGTCAACCGACAGGGAGACATAAGGGGTTTACAGCGATGTCCACTGGGGAGTTTTACCAACGGCTTACTCGACAATGTCTATTGAGGAGTTATAAGGGGATACCAATGGCTTATACGACGATGACTGCAGGGGAGATATAAGGAGGATATCGGTGACTTTAGAGTGATAATGAGTTTTTGTCGACGGTTTATGGTGCTAAATTACACAAGGAGTTATAAGGTGACATGTGTAATCTTCACAGGTTCACGGGAAGTAAGGCATTCATGCCTATGTACTTGCATTGTAATCCCAGGGATGAGAGCCTCCTTCTGTGCTCTCACTGGTTCATAGCTCCAGCCCTCAAAGATAGTCTCCATAAGATTACCCAAGCTAGGGAAAAATAATATAGCAATGTAGGCTCATGGAGCGGTGCTGGATAACATATAGGATAATGACCAGGTGTCATGAAAAGCATGTGGTCCAAAAGAATGGACATGTCAAGAGACTTATAAGAACTTTTTTTTCAATTTTGATCAAGACCAAGGGGTCAATTTGATAAGCTATGATATAGCTATCATAACGCAATTGGGATAAGGGGTGATGGAGGATATAAGTGAACATTATGGAAGGAATGCTCAGAGATAGGAAGGATAGCCTTTGGATAAGCAAGATCATGATAGGGTATCATGGATGAGATCAATTGAATTGGCTGATGGAAAGGATAATGCATGTAAGGATACATAGTGTTCATGGATAGGCTCAACCTTGTCAAGATCATTGCAAGGAACATGGATGCTCACATGCTAGATGGATGTAAGATATGATGGATAAGATGACCTGGAAGGAAGTTTCCCCCAAGTGAGGAGTGCAAGTAGGAGGAATTACGCATGATGCCTGTTTGCCAGGTTTTAATCATGGTACTTATCCAAGGCGCCACAAGAAGTGGTTTTCACCATAGGACGGATTGAATTATCTTTACTTTTGCTACCAAGGTTCCTGTTTACCAGGTTTTCACCAAGGCACTTTTTCCTTTATATATTTTTTTTTGTACTTTTGATTTTATGGAGGAACTTAAGCTTCTTTCTCTTTAGATAGTACTCATTGAAAATATATGCTATGATGGGACAAGGCCGCTAAAAGTATGCTCAAAGATGCTAATAGGGTGATGGTAGGAAAGAATGATATGGAGGGTAAGGGAGATGGTAGCCAAGGATTTATGTGATGGATTGGATAAGAGGAATAGCAGGATATGGGATGGATGGGTAGTAGGTAGGTGATGGAAAAGGTGATGAGATCAACATTGACACCCCCCTTGAAGGGTAGTGGACAAATGGAGGAAAAGTGAATGGAATAGCTCAACACTTTAATGGATGAGTGTAAATGGATCTTGGTATGTGAGGACCCAAGATGGATGAAGTATTAAAGATAATGGATTTTGGGACAGGAGGACCCAAAACAGAGTTCAAAGACGGGAGATGTTTAGATGGAGATAAAGTGGAAGTCTTTGGAAGCTTGGATGCCAACTCTGACCTTTCCTTTTTGTTCAATCCTTCTAAGAGAGACTTGGGAATCCATGTAGCTTTTGATTTTCTTTTTGTATCCAAGTCCTTTGGATGAGAATTGTGAATCCACATAGCTTTTGATTTTCTTTTTGTATCCAAGTCCTTTGGAAGAGACTTGGGAATCCACATAGCTTGTGATTTTCCTTTGTTTTTGGATGATTTAGAACACAATTCTTCCATGATAGATTTAGGAACCCATATTTGCTTTAATATTACTCTTTGTTTCGATTTAGAACGCAATTCTTCCATGATGGATTTAGGAACCCATATTTTCTTTGATTTTATCCTTTTCTCAATGGACCTTTGCGGTCTCTTGAATATTTCCTTTTTTGTTATAGTCACATGTCGAATAGATGGGACATAGTGATCTTCATATTTAAGTGGATTCTTGGATTTCTGGTTTCTTCGCTGCACATCCAAATTGCTTCCCAAAGACTTGGGGAATGTGGATGAATAGGACTGATATGACTGGTTCATATGGATTGGTAGACAAGGAGATTTCAAGAATGTATGTCTTTGTTGATCTTGATAGGGGATAGGGTAAGTGGATGGAGGGATATAAGGATCCAATATAGATGGAAGGTTTGAAGGTTTTTGCCTTGGAATATAGGGACCAAGGATGGATTTGGAGGATAGTAAAGGATGATGCGTACATTTGAATGGAGGGATATAAGGTGTGGAAGGGATATCAACATATTTAGAGTGAGTTACATTGTCAAGGCTCTTCTCTTTTGAATTCATCTTTATATCAATAGGAGCATGAACAACTTTGATAGGAATAACTGAAGCTTGAGGGGATTTATTTTTCTGCAAGGGATTTGTAGGAACGATGTTTTCTTGAGGTGGATATGGAGGAGCATGACAAGGATATGATGAGATGCTCTGATCTTGACAAGGAGCTTTAGATGGTGTACAAAGGATACCTTTCTCTTGATTTTCAATAGGCCCATTAGAGATGCCAGAAAGGATATCTTGATCTTTCTTGGGAGATGGAGGGATATATTCTTGGAAAAAGTGAAAGGGTATGATGAAATCATCATGGGACTCTTGAGATATGTGACTTTGGTCAATTTTTGGATAAGGATGGATGATATCCTGATCTTGATCATTACTGATATTTATTTCTTCACACTTTGGATTGTCCTCTTGACATGGAGCCACTTTGAAGGATGAGGTAGGAGTTTTGATCTACATAGGGGATTCTTGACAGGCTGATGGAGTATCATTTGGAATAGGCATGATAAGAATTGAAGCACATTGATGCTTTGGTTCTATGATATTTGAAGCCTGAGAAAGACTTGCAGATGCATGCTGATTAGCTTGGATCTCTTTTAGAGATAGTCCTTGAGGGTAGACATAGTCTTCATTAGGTTCAGTTCTTGATGAAGATGGTGTGGCTGGTTTTGAAACTTTAGGAGATGGAGAAATGGTGGAAGAAGTAGATGTGGTATGTGAACCATCACTAGACATGGATTCCTGATATTGATCAT
>MU227244.1:11254731-11307416 GCA_018584345.1 Thuja plicata | reverse complement strand
TTTATTTGCCAATGTAATGTGATTTTAGGAATTAATTAATTAATCAAGTAAGATGATCGATTAGGACCTAGGGTTTAGGTTAGATCAGTTCAAATTTGATAATTGCCTATTTGATTTAGGACTTAGGGTAATCAAGATTATGGTTTCTTGATTAATTTCTTAGATTGGGGGTCTAGGGTTTAGGTGACCATTTTTAGGTGATTACAATGTATCTAGCCTCTATGGCCTTGGTGGCTTCCTTCAGTAGATCTAGCTCACCCTGTTTATCTCTCCTCCCCAATTCTACTTCTTCTATGTTGTAATCTTTGGGCCTGACAGCTGCCACATCTGCATCTGATGAGGGTGTTGCGATAATCGCAATGACACTACCTACTTTGTTAGTCTGGAGAGTATGGACTACCTGTGCCTTCTTAGGATTCTTAGCCTCTACATTCTTGGCCATCAATTCTTCCAATGAGAGCATAGCGCCTGAGGTTGCCACCGAGGTCTTTCTTATCCTTGACTCGACCAAAAATTGGGGTGGCTGGGGTGGCTTTGCTGTTAAGACCTGTTCATTAGGATTCCTTTCAGAATCTAGCAGCATGTTCCCGGAGTGTACATTATATTCAGGCTCTTTCTCCACCTCTTGTTCTGATTCCTCCTGTTCTTGTTCCTTTCCTGTTTCTTGTTCTTCAGAACCTTCAACATTTTTCGCCATACTGGCATCTTCTATTGTACTATCTAGAGCCTTTTCTCTGGTCTCAATCTCATCTATATTTTTAGGGACTTCATCCCTCCTGGTGTCAGTTGTTTCTTCATTTTCCTTATCTGGGACTTCTTGGTCCATTTGTTGTTGCTGCCCCTGGGCCTCATTGGCCTCATCTATTAGAGCGTTCTCCTCCACCAGAATGTCATATGGAGGTGGGTGAGGCCTCTGGGAAAAGTTTAATAAGGTAGCCGCTATTACTACCTCACCAAAAGTAGTTTGGGTCACTTGGTCACCTGGAGTTACCAAAGGCATTTGGAGTGTGACGATCGAGGGTACGGTTGATCCCGCAGGTTCGGGTTTCCCAATTGTCAATTTCTCATCTATGTGTTGCCTTGGTGTGTTCTCAATCTCTTGGACTGGTATCCTCTCTTATTGAGGCTCTGTTGGCATTTCCCGAGCCTCTTGCTCTTATTTATCCTTTTCCACTAGGATTTCCTTTTCTATGGGGACTTCTTCTTTGTCCTGAGCTGCAATCTCCTCCACCGCATGACCTATACCCTATTGAATCTCCAAAAGCTCTTCCGCCGAGAAGGTGTCATCAAAATCATCATGCGGAGGTGAGGTGTCTGAAATATCCTCTAGTTTTGGAGAGTCCAAACTTACATCTACTAGGGGCATCTCTGGCATATCGGGACTGGCGGTTTTGCTGGGTGTAGGTGTCACCTTCTTCTTCTTCTTTCTTTTCAGTGGAGTCCCGACATCCAAAATAATAGTAGACTTCACCTCAACAAAATTTTGTTTTCTCATCATGGCTACCAATAATGGGGATCCCACCGAGCGAGCAGATGTCATTGGGGTTACAAGGAGTCTGGAGGATACCTGCATGCTTAGTTATTGGCTAGTCAGCTTTTCTGACTCCATTTGTTGATGTAGTTGCACAATCAAAAGGATAGGAACCTGGGCAGGTGCCTTGGGAACTAGGGCACCCTCTTTCTCTTTCTCTCTACTCATGTTTGCTTCAGTGGTCATGGCAGACGAGGAAGGTCCTACGCTGGCTGAAGAGGGGATGGTCCTTTTGACCATTAATTTCTTTCAGGTGCTTTTGGGACACATCCAGGCAAAGTACTGGTGACTCTCTTCTATAAAGGGGTGGCATACCCCTTCAATTGTTAGCTCCTTCAGGGTGGCCCAATCCACTGGAGGGAGATCTAGTTTCTCCAGCCGTTGTTCCTTATATGCTGGATCCTCCAGCAGCCCATCATCTTTGAAACCCTTTAGGAAATTCTGAAGGTCAAGCATTTTCATGATCCCTTGGCTCATCCTTGTATTCTATCAGGCTCGGAGATCGAAATTGTCTTGGCAGTCTACCCAGAAGTCTTCAATATCCTCTTCATGCAGTGGGGGCACCTGGGGTAGTGCTGTGGCAATCTTACCAAGGGGATCATAATTTTTTCGAGCGTGGTGGAACTCCACCAGCCCCAAGCTCTTCAATTCATTGTCTGCCTCCAGGGCTACGGCGAGGCTGCATTTATAATTCCCACATGAGAAAGGGAATGGGACGTTGATGACCTTCTTCAAGGTGAAAAAGGTGTGCAGATCCATCATCTGCCGGCACAACTCTAAAAGAATAATTTTGTCCCTGTAATCCCAGGGAAGAAGGTAGGGCTTCCCATTGAAGCCTATCACCCAAATGTAGGTGTGATGTCAGAACTGGATGAAATACCAGCCATAGGAGCTGACCAAGGTCATTTCCACCTATGAGATTTGATACCCAGAATCTCAAGTAAGCGCTAGAATATTGTGGTAAATGAAGGCATCATTTACCTGGCAGAAGTTTTAGAAACTAAGTTCCCATTGTACTTGGGGATAGTGATCCCATGGTGTCATTTGGCCTGGCCCATTTCCAAGATCCCTGACTGTTCCCAATCCTAGAAAAGTAGACCTTTGTTGTGCTAGTTCCCATAGCACATATGATGTCATATAAAATTTAGAATTCTGGGCAATGCCCTTCAGCTATTTTTCTATGTGAATGAATATGAGGGTCACCTAGTTGGAAGTTTGACTGTGAGTGGTGATGCAGTACAGAAAGTAGTACATCCATGCCAAGAAATCTTGGGCATGGGGCAACCTGAAAATCCTGCATAGAAACACAATGCTCACCTGGATGGGCTCTTTGAACTCCCCACAGGGAATTTCCAATTTCCTCCTGCAGTCCCTCTTTGGGACCCTTAGCCAGTAGCTGTTGATATGTTGTCAGGAGATAAGTTCAGCACCTTCAAACTCCTGCAATGTCTGGAGCCGATTCTGGACAATAGATCCATTGAATTGTGGGATCCCCAACCTCAAGGAAAAATTTGTCACATCCAAGGTGAAAATGGTTGTTGGGTACTGTAGTGGCCGGGGATCTAGAAGTAGGACGGTCTATGTCGGTGAGTTGTATAGTGTTGCCAATTGGAGTATTAACTCCAGAGATTGCACCGAATAGGGGAAGTTTTTTGCTTTGATAATACCAGAGGCGGCGATCTAAGTTGCCAGGTTGTGTCTAGTGGCCTTCAACCTATAAATGGCTTGGATCAAGCCTTGCACTTCTACCCAAGATCTAGGCCCAGTGTCCAAAATTTCTTAAACTTTGGACTCTATTTTGGACCCCACAATGGCACTGTCCTTGGGATACTTGGAGGTCAAGGGCAATTTTTCTAGTAACCTTTCGGCCTTAGTTTTAGTGGTCGCTCAGGTGGATGTGGTAGGTAGCTCCGGGGTGGAAGGAGGGGTGATTACTTCAGACATTCTCGATCAACTTACCTGCAACCTGCAAGACCAGAGAACTGTCAAAACATAATATTTATAAAGAACATTAGAATTCTGGGGAAATCATCACCACCCTACATTTGTTTAACAAGTGTCAGCATACATCAAAATTCCCAAAATCTATGTAATAGATGTGAATAGGACTCCATGGGAATTTGAGCCAAATGACAAGGGGAAACACAGGGAAAAGGGGAATCTAGGGCCCATATCCCAGACAAAGTTAGCCATTGCCATGTTGATGTGACAATTAGGAAACCATATTTGGCTGCATGGGTTGGCACGTGGTCAGATGGTAGGAAACATAAAGGACATTAATGGTGACAAGAGGGTTGACATGAGGCAAAATAAATGCCAGATGGGACGTGGTTTGAATGCTCACTCGTGGGAAATTAATCTCCCCATTAAGGTGTTGAGATGGAGGAGAGAGAAAGCCACCATGGCTCAAACTAGCAAGGTGCCAAGTTCAAGCCGTGGTGACTCCGTATCATGAGACTCGGTCTCACCAGGGTAAAAATGCAAGGCAGAGCATGAGGAACTCATGAGATCAGACGGCTATATAGGGTATCTACACATAAATACAGAGAGCCAAAACATATATACATGTGATATATAGAAAGTATACATTATTTATAGATTTTTATAAATGTACACGAACCAGACTGAAACAATGTACACTATCAACATTAATCTACAACTATGCAAGAGTTGGATAACCTCCTCGCAAGGCCAACCCACCAATGGGAGGTGAACCAAAAATAGAGCACAAAACATAAAACCAGAAGAACAAACAGAGACCCAAAAAATAAAGGAAACAACAAGAAAAACACGAAAATAGTGAAGAACCAGAGAACCTACCTAGAAATCTGAAGAAGGGTAGGGGAAGAGCACACTAGGACCGCTCTGCAACAACTTCAACCTTCGAATAATCAGTGATCAACACCAAAAATCAATTCGCAACAACCTACTAAGCATAGGGTAATCGATGTTTAATTGCCTAAGGATTGATCTGAGCATAAGTGTTTTAATCGCGGTAACTGTGAAAGTGACATGTAATTTATTTTTATACCAAGGTAAAAAGAAAGTTACCCTCTTCCCCGCGGACTCCGAAACAAGCAAACCTCCAGACTCTAGGCTCAGGGATTCTGCATGACCATACCTCCTTATGGAAAGAAGACATCATGGCAGAGAATCCCAGAGTCCAGAATCTGGCTCTGGAAAAGAAATAACCAACTCTAGGACCGAGTCCCAAAGACACAAAAGGAAAAAAAGAAAGAGAAAACAAACCTCACGGGAGGGAAAACCTGGAGAAGAAAACAACAAAAATAAAAAGACAGAAAATAAGGCAAGAGCCAAAAGTGAAAAGAGGGGACCCAACATTTTGCACACAAAATGTAGGGACGGGTATGCAGGGCATAACACCTTTAAGTCTCCATTTTCTGTTGACAGGGGATTTGACCATATCAATGTTGGGTTGAGAAACAGTAAATTTTCCCACCAAAGTAAGCACCATAGAGGTTATAGTATGATCCACTAATGGGTCTGGAAGAGAGATACCAAAAACCCCCTTCTAAGGCTTGGAGAAATTGTTGATGCAAGGGAAGGATGACTTTCCTGTTGGTTTAACCCCGAAAAGAGAGGACCAACTACCATTACCCGAAAATCTTGCAGAAAGTTTGCCAGTAGAAAAAGAAGAGTTTGACTTACCATCGGATGACGATTATTCAAGCCCACCACCTCAGGAAGGAACCATATCTGGCTCCTTGTCCACTTTTAAATTCTTTGTGGATCCCTCTCCTGACTTTCCTCCATTCTTTTGCTCATTTCCTGCAATATTTCCTAAGGGAATCACACCATTACCGAGATTCCCACTCTCAGAAAAATTCAAATTCAAACCATCTCCCGCTCTCCCTTTCTCCGCCAGTGCCATATTAGATATTGTGGTCTTGGCTTGTTGCTTGGATAATAAAAGTATTATTTGTTAATTAAATAATATTATGCAATTAAAATTACACATTCTTTTATTAAAATTAAAATATAAATTAAAATTAAAAGGCTGAGTTAATTGTCTAAATTAGAAAAGTGCATGTAATTATCAATTATTAAAAAAAGTAATTCTTTTTACTCAAATTTAAGTTGAGTTCTATTTTTCTGATTTTTTTGATTTGAGTTTTTAGTTGAGTTTTCTTTTAGGGTTGCATGAGCTTTGGAAACCCTCAGTTGAGTAGGTTTTATTTATCAGGTTTCTTTTTCTCATTATTGCACACACAGGTTGCACAGATTTTAATAGGCTTTTGGCTCTGAATTTGGATTGAAGGATATTGTGAAAGCTTAGGATTTTCAAGGTTTTGGATTATTCTTGGTGGCTTCTATAAACTGGAGGTTTGAGGTAGGTTTGAATCCTTTGAATTTTAGTATTCATATCCCCATCTTCTATGTATCTGAAATACTAAAATCCCCTTGGGTGTACTTCCTTGTCTGTTGTGTGTTTGTTAAAATTTTAGAATAGGGTTATTGATATGACTTTGTGGTTTTGCTTTCCTGTCAGATCTGTGTTCTGGGTATATGGGGCTTTATTAGGAAATTATGGTTTTGAATTGCATATTGGGGTTTTTAGATCGGTGATCACAACAGTCCAAGATTGTGTTTGAAAACATTAGAAAACTTGAATCGAATCAGCTAGGGTTTGTTTTAGAACTTTGTTAAAACCCTTGGTATTAAACTATACTAATTTGATAGAAACCGTTTTAGAATATTTGGTTAAAAATATATGTTTTAGGAAAAAAGGAATTTGTTTCTTAGAATTAAAACAAATATAATTATATTTCTCATCTTGCTGGAATGTTCCTTCTGTTAAGACAATTAACAATAATAAATCAATATAGTAAATACTTATCTGTTATATATTTATATATAGAAATTACCTCTTTATTGAATTAAAAAGAAAACAAATATTTTTTTGAATATATGATAATTGGTATCTTTTAAAGATATATTAAAAAAGGAAGGGTTGTATTTATATTATTTATTTATTTTAAAATAAATTAATTAATATAAAAAGATAATATTTATTTCTAAAAAAACAAAAAAAACAATTTTATTTATTTATTTTAAAGAAAGAAAAATAGAAAAGAGAAAAAAAAAATCAGAGTGGGGGCCATGTAACCCCCATTACTAAGATTTACTTTTACTATTTATTTTAAATAAAGGTTGAGTTGAAAATGAGTTTTGTCTATCTTATTTATTATTTATTTAAAATTTGATTAGATTAATTAGTTTAAAACTTGTTTTTATATTAGTTTATTTTTAAATGTTTATAGTTAATATTTATAATTTGTTAATGTAGACTAATTTATATTATTTGATTTATAAATTAATTTATATTAATTTTGTTAAATGTTTTATTCTCAAATTATATTTTCTTAATATTTTGTTTAATTATATATAATCTTTAGGTTACAACATAAATCATTAAAAACATATTTTAGATTATATATTACTTTTAAATTAAATTTATATTTAAATTTAAGAGTTCGATTATGAGAAAGGGATTTGGAATATATTTATAAGATCCTAAGTTAATAATAATGGATTG
Organism: Thuja plicata; assembly: GCA_018584345.1. Taxonomy (NCBI): domain Eukaryota; kingdom Viridiplantae; phylum Streptophyta; class Pinopsida; order Cupressales; family Cupressaceae; genus Thuja; species Thuja plicata. The sequence goes on along the minus strand of MU227244.1, from coordinate 11,300,328 downwards.
GGGATTAGGGAAAATTTAATTTACTCGTAATTAATTTGGGGTACGAGTTAATGTTAATTATATTACTTTCAGAAGATAGTTTAATATGGATATGTTATTTTAATTGCAGTTTTATTTTGCCTTTGTTGTGGTTAATTGTCGTTATGGGTAGAGTGATGCCCTAGGAAAGATTATGTCTTCTGGGACTTGAATTATTTTATGGATCTATTCTTGTGCACTTTGGGTTCATATTGTGGAGTATTTATAACCAGTTTCATGTCTCAATTGCTTCTCGTATGGTTCTGTTACATCAATTGCTTATGTTGTGTGTTCTCCGAGTCTCCGATCATTATGGTATTTAACCACAAAAAGGTGACGAACACTTTTGTGTTGAGTCCTAATTAACTTGGTCACCTTGATTCTATTGTTATGGTGATTCAGTGTTCTAAATGATTATCTTTTGGATTATGTTACTCCATGTTTGGATATGGGTTCTTGTGATGTTTTGATGATCATTGATCTTGTGATGTGATATGTGAATTTGTATTGTTCTGTTGAGATGTCTAGTCTGGGATGGACATTTTGGATCCTTGTATAAGATGATATGGTGTTTGTTATGCTCCAACATTTTCCTTGGTGATTATCTTAATTTATGATTTAGAGAAGTCTTTATGATTTTGGTTTCATTTTCTTTTGGTTCTTTTGGTTAGAGCATTAGGGTAGGTTATCTAGTTGTGTAGTAGGGGGTGGCTTGTAATAAGTGTCAAGGCCCACAAGTGGCAGCCAGGATCACTTAATGTAATTTTTCTTAATCAAGTGATAACATTATACATAATTGGGGGGTTTAAAATGAATTAATAAGATATGGTACTTCACCCAAGATTGAGCGCTTGTATAGGCTAAGATGGAGGATGAGATGATGTTTTCCGCCCTGGGAGGTATGGTTCTAGCATAGTTAATGACTTTGCCTAGTTGAGGATTCATTGATATCATATATGGTCACTTAAGTGTCTGGGTCTAGAAAGACTACAAGGATGAGACTTAAGGGTTAGACGTATATGATGACACCTTTCTATACACAGTTTACATTTCCTACATGTTTCAGTTTCCCTTGAGTTAGAGAGCTGTTAGGATCCCCTTTCTTAGTTGTCACTGCCTTCTTTGGTTTTGTTATGCGAGTGGGATCTATTTTTATCTACTCAGCACAGTGGGAGTGGACCTTTTCTTCCATGTAGTTGGGTCGTAGTGATTCTTATTACCATTGAGATCCGACGTTCGTGACTTTTTCTTGGATGATCCTTGATTTTTTTGTACCTTCTTGTTCTTCATTGTAGGAGACTTTATCTTATCTTTCTTATCTTGTATTCTATATCATTGTATCAATTGTGACATTCTTGGATTATTGTATTGTACTTCATACTTGGTTTTACCACATACCCTGCAACTTGTGCAGTGGATGTTGGTTCATTATGATATCAGTTGTATGTAGGTTTCATTTATGAGATGATGTTATTGTTAGTCATTTGCATTATATGAAGATGTCATAGTGTTTAATTTCTTTTAATATATTAGTTAATTTACGTAATTCTACATCATGGAACCCTCAGAATTTATAATCTGTAAATGAGTTGCATTTATGAATATGTATTGTCTTGTGTTATATTTGGTCCACATTGTTATTCCTTTTCAATTGTAACTCATTAAAAAAAATCATTATGTAAACTTAGTAACATGTTTTAGGTTAATCTCTCTTGGGTTCCCTAGCAGGGCATTACACTTGGTATCAGAGCCCGAGTTTCTACACTAGGAACTCTAGGATTTTGTGTGCCCACTAGGTGTTTAGTTGTTGTCCATTGTAACTCATAATCTATAGATAACAATTTGCAAGTTGTTTAGTTTATTGTGTTTGATGCATCTTACCTTAGCGTCTGTCTATTATGTTTGGGTACATTCTCTAACGCGTCTAGGATGTTTTATTCTTAGGTGTCATGAAGAAGTTACTCCCTTGAATGTGGCTGATACTAGTCACTTTATTATGTGAAATTTTTTATGACTCTATATTTTAGTTATTGATGAGTCATTTGTGTTGTGTTTGGGCTAGCATTAAATTTTTTAACTTTCTTATGCTTGGAATTAGTCATTTGATTCTCTTTTCACTATCTATTTTGTGGCATTGGTCACACTTTATTTATTGTTGATATTGTGTGCTTTTATGATTCAATGTTGAACTGATTATTCCTCCACTGAGGAGTTTTCTTTCTGTTTTGTGGTGACTATTCCAAATGTTTGATATTTCTAGCTCAATCTTTTGAAAAGTATTGTTTCTATCATGTTCGTTATGGACCTCTGATAGTATGTGTAAGGGAAGATATTACAGAGAATGGTACTAGGGTGTTTTATTATAGTAGGTCAATTGGGTCAAGGACCTAAGTCCCCAATTGAATTATGCATTGTATTCATAAGAGAACCATTGTAGCACCTTTATGTGAACCTTGTAATCTTTATTTTGTTCATCAGCTTCGAGGAGAGCCTAATTTTAGGGGGGGTGTATGTAGTGCCCACCTATAAATTTACTTTTCAATATTGATGCCAAAATATTTTGGTAATTTTCATGTTGATTATCCATATGTTAGGATGATTTTACTCACCCCATACTTGCATGTGTATGGTTGGCATATATCTTTTACATTACTATGTGGCGTGTTTATCTTACATTTCTGTATGATGTGTTTGATATGGTAGGCGATGGAGACGTAGTTACTTACATTATGAGATCCACACGTTCAACTGATCCCTATCATTTTTTGTTATATATACATTATGTGCATGCTCGACTTTGAGATGTAGGTTTATAGGTATCGGGCATCGACTTATCTAAATTGTCAAGATGAGCGTTCCCTATCTCAATATCTCAATGGTAAGAGAGGGGAGATAACAGATAGGTCCAAATCCCAACTTAAGCCATTATTATCCTGAAATAGTGGATAAACATTTTATTTTCTACCTTCTAAATTTTTCAATGTGACGTCATTCGTGAACCCTTCCTTTGTGCTTGTTTGTGGTATTTTGGGTCCAGTTGGTTTTGTTGTCATGTTCTCTTGTCATCTGATTGATGTGATTTCTATATTAGTTGATGAGTGATTTATTAAACTACCTAATATATACTATATATTTAAAATACGTCGAGATGCATCAAGGCGTTTAATTTTTTAACTTTAATTTTTTCTTTTAAATGTGAATTATGAAAAAATCAACGCCTCGATGCATCTCAACATATTTTAAATATAGAGTATATATTAGCTAGTAGCAGCCATAGGTGTGTAACACATTGAGCAAATTAATTTGATTAGGGTTAAAGTTAGGGTTAGAGTTAGAGTCAGGGTTAGGGTTATGATGTATAGTTTAGGAATAGGGTGTATGGTGAGGGGTAGGATTCATATCATCTTAATAGTTAAAGCAATGGTTAGGGTTAGGGTTATAATTAGGGTTAGGGATATAATTAGGGTTACAGTGATTTTTATAGTTAGGATGTACAATTATGGGTTTGGGTTAGAGTTTGGGTTAGGGTTAGGGTTAAGGTTAGATTTAGGGTTATTGTTAGGGTTAGGGTTAGGGTTAGGGTAATTTTTACAGTTAGGATGTATGGTTTAGTAATAGGGTGTATGGAGAGGGCTAGGATTAGTATTATCTTAATGGTTAGAGTTAGGGTTATAATTTAGGTTTGGGTTAGGGTTAGGGTTATAGTTAAGGTTACGATTATGGGTTAGGGTTAGGGTTAGAGTTAAGGTTAGGGTTAGGATTAGGGTTATGATATTTTTACAATTAGGATGTACAATTATAAGTTTGGGTTAGGGTTAGAGTTAAGGTTAGGGTTAGGATTAGAGTTATGGTTAGGGCTAGGGTGATTTTTATAGTAAAGATGTACGGTTTAGGAATAGGGTGTAGGGTGAGGGGTAGGATTAGTATCATTTTAAAGGTTAGAGTTAGGGTTAGGGTTACAATTAGGGTTATAGTTAGGGTTAGGGTTAGGATGTATGATTTAGGAATAGGGTGTAGTGAGAGGGGTAGGATTAGTATCATGTTAATGGTAAGGGTTAGGGTTAGGTTTAGGGTCAAGGTTAGGGGTGTAGGGTCAGGGTAAGGGTTAAGGTAAGGTTAGTGTTAGGGTTAGGATTAGTATCATGGTAAGGTTAGAGTTAAGATTAGGGTAAAAGGTAAGAGTTAGGGTTAGGGTTAGTATGAGGGTTGGGATTAGGGTTAGTATTAGGGTTAAGATAAGATTAGAGTCATGGTTATGGTTAGGATGTATCATAATTAGTGTTTCATTTAGGGTTAGGTTTAGGGGTTATGGTTAGGGTTAGGGTTAGTATTAGTATTAGGGCTAGGGCTAGGGTAAGATAAGGGTTTAGGTTACACAATAATTAGGGTTAGGGTTATGCTATATATGATAAGATATGCATGGCTATATATATAAGCTAGTATTTACAATATAAGATTATTCTAAAATTAGGGTTTACGATTAAGATTACATATAACCAAGATATCCTAATTAGGGTTATGATAACCCAGATAATTTAGATTAGGGTTAACATTATCCTTTTATAGAGTTAGGGTTAGGATTATGCTTACTATTTGGGATTAGAAATACTTTTAGGGTTATGGTTACAATTAGGATTAGGATATAACATTAAGGGTTAGGATTAGGATTATATTTAGGTTTTGGGTGAGTCTTTAATTAATCTCTAACACTAACCTTATTCAAATCCAAACCATAACTTTGTTGCAATTCAAATATTTTTCTTATAACTCTAATTTGAACAAGGATAAATGTCTCCATATGTGAGTGTGTGTGTGTGTGTGTGTGTGTGTGTGTGTGTGTGTGTGTGTGTGTGTGTGTGTGTTTATGATTTGATTATAATTTGTTTAATATTTAGGATTAAGATTATAGTTTAGATTGTTGTTAGGGTTAGCATCTACAGCATGGTTAGTGTTATCATTAGGGATAGGGATTAGGGTTAGGAATAGGTTTTATGATTAAGATTATGGTTAGGTTTGGGGTTTATATTGATATGATTGTAATTATTGTTAGGATTTTAATTATGATTATGGTTATGGTTTAATGTTTAGGTTAAGGTTAGGATTATGGTTTAGAGTTATAATTAGAGTAAGGATTAGGGTTTACGTCATGTTTAGTATTGTGGTTAGGGGTTACAGTTATGGTTGGGATTAGGATTAGACTTATGAATATGTTTATAAAATGGTTTGTGTGATGGTTAGGGTTCAAATTTTAATTAACATTGGAATTCAGGGTTACAATTAGGATTAGAATATAATATTTAGGATTAAGTTTACCATTAAGATTAGAATATAATATTTAGGGTTAAGTTTACCATTAAGATTAGGGTTAGTCCTAGGATTAAGGTCTACATCATGTTTAGGGTTAGGTTTAGGTTTAGGGTTCGAGTTATGATCTTGTATAAGATAGAAATTATGGTTAGGATTGAGGTTTAATGTTTGTTTTAGGGTTATGATTAGGATTATATTTTAGGTTTAGGGTGAGTATTTGTATCACTTTTAGGATTATGGTTAGTATTGGGGTTTTGATTACTATTAGGATTAACCTTAATTAATCTCTAACACTAAACTTATTCAAATCCAAAACACAACTTTGTTGTAATTCATATAATTTTCTTATAACCTAATGTTACCATAACCCAATTGTAGTGTAGTCATAACCCTAATTTTGATTTTAGATATAATCCTAAATGATAAGTATAGACCTAATTCAACTCTAAACTTAAATAGTTTTCCTTGATTTAACCCTGATCTCACATTAACCCTAGTACCTAATTTGAACCCTACGAGTAATCTTAATCCCAATCTAATATTATCTCAGCCAATATAAAAAACATATCCTAATAAATGGTTTCTCCTATGACCCTAATTGAAACCTAATTCTTATCCAACCCAACTTGAAAAAAATAATCTAAAATATTAGTCATAACCCAAATACATATGTAACCTAAACCTTATGTAAACCCTATCCCTCTCCCTAACTAAAATATTATTATTATATATGATAATTGTACCCTATCCCTAATGTTAGGCCTAAGCCTAACCCTAATAGTCTATAAACCCTAACCCTATCCTAACACTAACCCTCTTTAAATTATAGCACTCAACACTAACCCTAATTCTAACCATAATGTTAATTGAGCCCCTTGACCCTAATACATTAGATTAGAGTTTTCTTTATAGAATGATTAAAGGTATTTATCAAATATAAAATTTAAAATTGAATTAAATTATATATATATATATATATATATATATATAACACACACACACACATACACCTCAATTAAATTATATAAAATAAATTAAAAGTTCAACAAAATTAGTTAATTATCTATTTTTAAGATAGTTTATATTATATTAAACAATACAATAAATAAATAACTAATGTGTCCTTAATGAAAATTTATTTTTTTTAAATGAAAAGTGATTCATTTTCATTAATAAGTTTAAGTTAAAATTGAAATAAAGATAATATATTGTGATGTTTCAATTATATTATGTAGTATAATTTTGAAGCTCAAAATATGATAATACTCTATTTTTGAGATAATTTTTTATTAAGTAAATAGTATAATAAATAACTAATTAATGTGTACTAAATAAATTTTTTATATTAAAAAGTGATTTTTGTTATATAAATATACTAAAGCTAGCTATAAAACATGAATTTAAAATTGAATTAAAGTTATGATTTTTTAAAACAGTTTCCTTTATAGAAAATTACTAAACATATCTATATAAAAAAAAAAAATTAAAAAAATTAAAGATATATTTTTCTAAAACATTTTTTAAGGATAGCTATAACAATAAAATTTAAAATCAAATTAAAGATATGTTTTTTTAAAAGAAATTTTTTTTTAGAGATAGTTACTAAAATAATTATATAAAATAAAATTTAAAATTAATTTAAAGATATATGTTTCCAAAAAATCTAAAATTAAAGGCAATATCTATTTGAATATCTCAATTAAATTAAAGTATTATATTAATAATCTATCTTAAAAATAATTTCTATAAAATAACTAATATATATTTTATAATTTATTTTTAAAATTGAATAATGAAAATATATCAAACTACAAAAACTACATAGATATATCAAACTCTGAGAAATGCATGACACAGCGTTGCACATCAGAGAAAATACATGAATGAAGATTTTAAAAGAGTGTTCAATACTATTGTTGACTATATTTAACTCGTGGCTATCCAGCCAACTAAGCCTTATAGTATATACGATTTGTTTTAAAAAAAAAGTATGGCTTGTTTATTTGTTTTTTAGATGTTTCCTAATTATGCATGTGCATAAACAATGTTTTTCACTGTCTTAAATAATCCGGCTTTGGGGAATTGTTTTTCCTCCTATTTTGGCCAAAAGTTAAGCTCTAAAAAATCATTATATGATGCTCTGCTTCCTACATTTTTTTTACATTCTTGTTATAAAAAGCAGCACATTTAAGGTTTCCTCTTAATTGCTGGACAAATTTTCTCAACGCCTGCCTTCTTCCCACACCTCGGCTCCTCATTTTCTACGCCCACTTCTTTTTAAATTTTTCATGCAGTTTTTTAAATTGCATACATCTCCTTAAATGAAGTAGCACTATAAATATTTGATTGTATGCTAATCCAGATTGAAGAAAAAAATTGGAGATGATCATATTCTCTTTTGTGACACATGGCTCAAGAAGAATCTAATTTGCATGAACAGAATTTGAGCATGCTTCTCAACAAACAAAATAAAATATTATGGCTTCCAACATAAGCTAAGAACTAAATGGATTTTTGCAGAAAATTTATATAGGTAGGTATAGGTCTGATCATAAAATCAAACAAAATAAATCAAAATGATAACCAAAACAAATCTTCACTGATAAGCATTTTCTTAAATTAAGAAATTGCATGCCTTCTTGGCCTTCATCACACCTAAACTGGTAAAAAGACTCACTCATACACATAACTAAAATACTCAAAGCCACGCTGATGATGACGTATTTCCTTGCCACCATTAATGAGAGCCACATTGATGATCATTATGTCCTTCCATATGTTTCCTATATACAAATTGCCTCAAATAAACAAAAAGATTTTAAAATAAGAAGTCAACATATCATGAATTTACAAACAAATTCCCAGACCATTACTGGAAGGTCAAGGAAATCTGGGAGTTGGGAAGATGAATCCGATGATGAATATATAAATAAAATTGGAATACCTTTTCCCATGCACGTGTTGATAACTAAAGACTCTTCCACACCCATAAGTTTCATTGTAACTATTCACAGAAATGGTAGATTTTGAGTTATCAACGCATATCAAAAACAAAAAATCAAATGGCTCGCACTCACACGTGTCACTTTCTATTATTAAAATTGCTAAAAAAAGCTACTGTTGTTTCTTGTTCATATTCCATTGTTGTTGCAGTCGTTCTTATTCTATTATTAATGAAGCATTTGTTGATCATGTTATTTTCAGCTTTTTTTCATGCATGAATAGCGAATTTTGAGCTGGTAGTGGAATTTGAAAGGTTTTATTTTCTTACACCGTGTTTTTAGATGACCTCCTATAAGAGGTTTGATGCCATTGTAGGTTACGCCTCTCGGCGTAATTAATTATGTAATGAATAATCAAATCCTATTAAAGTTGGAAATATTAAATATGATTTTATTTAATTAATAAAAATCAATTAAATACATATGTTAATTAAAAAGTCTAATTTTGGGAAAAGAGGATTTAATTAATTATTAAATCTAAAATTGAGATTTAAAACATAATTAATGAATAGATATTTTATTATCACTTTGCATGTTATTAATATGCTAAAAGTATTATTAGTTAATTAAATAATATTATGCAATTAAAAATGCACATTCTTTTATTAAAATTGAAATATAAATTTAAAGTAAAAAACTGACTTAATTGGATAAATTAGAAAAGTGTATGTAATTATTAATTATTAAATAAATTAATTCTTTTTACTCAATTTTAATTTGAGTTCTATTTTTTTATTATTATTATTTGAGTTTTTAGTTGTGTTTGCTTTGAGGGTTGCATGAGCTTTGGAAACCCTAGGTTGAGTAGGTTTTTTTATGAGGTTTCTTTTGCACATTATTGCACACACAGGTTGCACAGATTTTTACAAGTTTTTGGCTCTAAATTTGGATTGAAGGATATTGTAAAAGCTAAGGATTTTCAAGGTTGTGGATTGTTCTTTGTGGCTTCTGTCAACTGGAGGTTTGAGGTAGAGTTTGAATCCTTTAAATTTAAGTATTCAGATCCCTGTCTTCTATGTATCTGAAATATTGAAATCCCCTTATGTGTACTTCCTTGTCTATTGTGTGTTTGTTAAAATCTTAGAATAGGGTTATTGATATGACTCTGTGGTTTTGCTTTCCTGTTAGATCTATGTTTTGGGTATATGGGGCTTTATTAGAAAATTATCGTTTCAAATTGGATATTAGGGTTTTTATATTGTTCATCAAAATGGTCCAAGATTGTGTTTGAAAATATTAGAAAACTTGAATCGAATTAGCTAGGGTTTGTTTTAAAACTTTGTAAAAACCCTTGGTATTAAACCATACAATTTTGACAGAAACTATTTTAGAATATTTGGTTAAAAATATATATTTTAGGAAATAAATGAATTTTTTTCTTAAAATTAAAATAAAATAAATTATATTTTTTATCTTGTTGGAATGTTCCTTCTGTTAAGAAAATTAATAATAATAAATCAATAAAGTAAATATTTTTTTAAAAGCAAAAGTGGGATAACCACGATATATATTATTAACATAAAAACTGATTCAAGGGCTCAATCAGGAAAGAACGGTAAATAATTATCTGTTATATATTTATATATAGAAATGACCTCTTTATTGAATTAAAAAGAAAACAAATATTTTTTTAAATATATGATAATTGGTATCTTTTAACGATATATTAAAAAAAGGAAGGGTTGTATTTATATTATTTATTTATTTTAAAATAAATTAATTAATATAAAAAAGGATAATATTTATTTCTAAAAAACAAATAAAAAAATTATTTTTATTTATTTTAAAGAAAGAAAAACAAAAAAGAGAAAAAAGAAAAAGGAAACCAAAGTAGGGGCCACGTAACCCCATTACTAAGAATCACTTTTACTATTTATTTTAAATAAAGATTAAGTTGAAAATGAGTTTTGTCTATCTTATTTATTATTTATTTAAAATTTGATTAGATTAATTAGTTTAAAATTTATTTTTATATTAGTTTATTTTTAAATGTTTATAGATAATATTTATTCATTGTTAATGTAGATTAATTTATATTATTTGATTTATAAATTAATTTATATTAATTTTTTTAAATGTTTTATTTTTAAATTATATTTGATTAATATTTTGTTTAATTAAGTATAATCTTTAGGTTATAACATAAATCATTACGGACTTATATTTTGGATTATATATTACTTTTAAATTAAATTTAAATTTAAATTTAAGGGTTCGATTATGAGAAAGAGATTTGGAATATATTTATAAGATCCTAAGATAATAATAATAGATTGGGGATTATGGATAATTCAATTAATTCATAATTAATTTGGGGTACAACTTAATGTTATTTATATTATTTGATCAGAAGATAGTTTATATGGGGATATGTTATTTTAATTGGAGTTTTATTTTGCCTTTGTTGTGGTTAATTGTCATTATGGGTAGAGTGATGCCCTAGGAGGGATTTTGTCTTCTGCAACTTGAATTATTTTATGGACCTATTCTTGTGAACTTTGGGTTCATATTGTAGAGTATTTATAACTATTTTCATGTCTCGATTGGTTCTTGTATGGTTGTGTTACATCAGTTTCTTATGTTGTGTGTTCTCTAAGTCTCTAATCATTATGTTATTTAACCACGAAAAGGTGATGACCTTTTTTGTTTTGAGTCCTAATTAGCTTGGTCACCTTGTTTCTATTGTTATGGTGGCTCAATATTCTAAATGGTTATCTTGTGGATTATGTTACTCCATATTTGGAGATGGGTTGTTGTGATGTTTTGATGATCATTGATCTTGTGATGTGATACGTGAATTTGCATTGTTCTGTTGAGATGTCCAGTATGGGATGGATAGTTTAGATCCTTTTATAGGATGATATGTTATTTGTTATGCTCCAGCATTTTTCTTGGTGATTATCTTAATTTATGATTTATGAGAAGTCTTTATGGTTTTGGTTTCATTTTATTTTGGTTCTTTTGGTTGGATCATTAGGGTAGGTTATCTAGTTGTGTAGTAGGGAGTGGCTTGCAATAAGTGTTGGGGCCCACAAGTGGTAGCTAGGATCGCTTATTGTAAGTTTTATTAATCAAGTGATAACATAATACATAATTGGGGGGTTTAAAATGTATTAATAAGATATGGTACCTCACCCATGTTTGAGCACTTCTATAGGCAAAGATGGAGGATGAGATGATGCTTGTCATCCTGTGAGGTATAGTTCTGGCATATTTAATGGCTTCCTCTGGTTGAGGAGTCATTGATACCGTATATGGTAACTTAAGTGCTAGGGTCCAGAGAGACTACTTGGATGAGACTTAAGGGTTAGACGTATATGATGACACCTTCCTATACACAATTTAGATTTCTTACATGTGTCGGTTGACCTTGAGTTGCAGAGCTATCAAGATCCCCTTGCTTAGTTTTCACTGCCTTCTTTGGTTCTGTTATCTGAGTGGGGTCTGTTGTTATCTCCTCAGCACGGTGGGAATGGACCTTTGGTTCCACATAGTCGGGTGCCCATATGAATCTAAATAACCATTGAGATTCGATGTCCATGAATTTTGCATGAATGATCCTTGTTATTTTTGTACCTTCTTGTTCTTCATTGTTGGAGACTTTATCTTATCTTTCTTATCTTGTATTCTGTATCATTGTATCAATTGTGACATTCTTGGATTATTGTATTGTACTTCATACTTGGTTTTACCACATACCCTGCAACTTGTGCAGTGGATATGGTTCATTATGATATCAGTTGTATCTAGGTTTCATCTATGAGATGATGTTATTGTTATTCATTTGCATTATATGAAGATGTTATATTATTTAATTTTGTTTAGTAGATTAGTTAATTTACGTAATTTTACGTCATGGAACCCTCAGGATTTGTAATCTGTAAATGACTTGCATTTATTAGTTTGTATTGTCTTATGTTATATTTCTTCTGCATTGTTATTCATTTTCAATTGTAACTCGTTAAAAAAATCATTTTGTTTAAACTTAGTAACAAGTTTTAGGTTAATCTGTCTTGGGTTCCCTAGCGGGGCATTACACTCTTCTCAAGTAATATATAGGAATGCTCCCTATCATCATAATGGCTGACTCATTTTCCTTGTATATGGTGAGTGAATGATATCATTTATAAGTCTTGATAGTTCTATCAATTATGAGTATTGATATGAATCATTACAACAATATTTAATTTCACTTCTATCCATATTTTTTAATATTCAATATTATTGAGTATAGAATTGTTTTATAACAACAATCAATATAGAGTTAGAGAACATAAAGAAGTGTGTAATCTATATTTTTTTATTTCTTTAGAATTTACGTTATTGACAAATATTTTGATATATATTTAGTGTAATTTTTTTAGTGTGCATAAAAGAATATTTAGAATTTTACATATATGTTGCTAATATTTGTTAAAATTACCTTATAGTAAAATATTCTCACAAGAATGACAAGACTATCTTATCTAGGATGTCTATAACATGTCTTCTTTGTAACAGTGTTGCTAAGTACCAATTATCTTACATTTTATTGAGAAAAATCCATCATAATTTATATTTAATTATCAATGTGATTTATCAATTTTTAGTTCAAGCTTCAAATCGTCTAACCCTTACATGGGTTGGATTTGATATATTTTGATTATCTAATAATATTTAATAATTCATTAGAAGATGGGGTCTGCATCTATGTTATTCAACATATAATCTACCTTTCATGATAAGCTATTTGATTACTATATAGTCAATGTTAATTATGTAGAAAATGAAAGCTAATATTAAACCTTTAATGAGAGTCATCAACCTATATAATATATTAAAAATTCTATCCATCATTAAATTAATTATTTTAGAATAAAATATTATTAATTAATTATAATAAATAAGAAAAAAGATCAAATAGGTAAATCTATTTAATTAAAAAAATAACATATTAAACACTTAAAATATTAGAATATGGTTTCCCTCAAATTTATGTAATTTTGCACATATTCAAAGGTAAGATATGTAGGTATTACAATTATATTATCTTGTGTGGTTTTCTACATAAAAAATGTGCCAATAAAGAAAAATACAAACTAATTACAAAGATGAAATTAGAGCATCTAAACACACACATTTAATTGGATTTCTTTGTTAATTAGGCATCATTGTAAAATGAAGTAGTCGAGATTATCATTGCTATGAATGGGTAGAATATGTCAAACACATGAGTGAATACTATTTTTCCTAAGGTTTTATGATAAAAAAATCCACAATGTTAGACAATATGTATGAAATAATATTTTTCTATAACATAGTGGATATAACATAAAATTGAAAGCATAAAATCAAGTAATGAAGTTGTAGACACCTAAATGATGTTGACTTCACATCTTCTACAATTAAAAAATGAAGTAATGAAATTGTCCTCCATTTCATATTTTATTTTATCATAAGTTTTAAATATTCTAGTGTTACTCCAACATTATTAGTTTATACGATCTTCTTATATGATGTGAAACATGTGTTGAATCAAAATGTTCTTCCAATATGATATAAGTTTAGTCAAAGAATAATTTCATTTAGTAAGATTTTAGAATAGTTTAGAAAGTCTAAATAAAAGCGTAGCAAATGATGTACCTACTTATGAAATATTACTATGATTTATTTGTTTTGTGTAAATAAATTTATTTACAAACAATATCACCAACTAATTTTTAAGGAAAACCTCTAATTAATGTAGGAAAACATTATAGACACCTATCATTAGAAAATTCAAAGGTAGAGAAATCTAAGTTGTACATGAAATTGACCTATTTGAAGAGGCCAAGGTTTTCAGAGAAGTCCACATCCCTACATAACTAAGTTAGTGTACCCATGATGAAAGATAACTAACAAAGCTCCACAGCATCTTATTGATTTCATACCCTCTTGAGAGATGTAAAATTTTGAGTTTCTGTGTATTTTTGAGATGATTTTTTAGATGAGCCAATTGCTGATAAATATTATTGTGTGGTTAGTATTTATGCTCTACTATATGGAAGTTTTAATTTTCTTTGGGATATACATTTTTTATTTATCCTAAGTCAATAATTTATACTTGAGATAGATAAATGAGTATTTTCTAGGTCTAAGAGATTGATTTTAGGATCAATATGAATTCTTTTGTAGTCATGCACCTACATGTTGGTGAGGTTGTTAGTCACATACAAATAAAGATAGATTTCTACAATAAAATCCAATCTCTTGAAAACAAATTAAATTCACAGGGAATTTATCATCCCAACACTTCAATTGTTAGATTTGACATAAAGCATAAGCTCATGATTTTTTGTATTGTACTATTCTCACAAAGGGACTTTGATCAGAAAAAATGCAAGAGTTTCTAGATGGTGTGGGAACAAGAAATAATGGAAAATATCAAAAATATAATTTTTTGGTATTTTCTATGGTTTAGTAAATGACATTTTTAGAGGTCTTGGGAGTATTTTTGGCCTTCAAAAATTTGGAAACTCCTTTTATGAGTGTTTTCATAGGAAAACTCATAAAGGGCTAAAACTAGAGCTCTTGGAGATCTTTCCAACAATGAAAATAGTTCACAGTTTCGAGTGCTAAGCAAAAAGTTATGGCTTTTAAAAGTTGGACTAAATTTGTATATAGTATCTCAACATTTTTGATAGATTTTGGACTTAATTTTGTATTAAATATTCCAAACTATTCTCAATTCCAAGGGGATTCTAGTAACCCTTGGGATTTCATAAAATTTGTGTAAACATATTTTTGAATGGTATGGAATCACTTTTGGATTGTAACAATTCTTGTCAAATTTTGTTGTTCTTGTAACATATTTGTCAATATCGCAGGTTATACATAAGGTATTATATTCCAAAACCATAATTTGGATCAATGGTATCAAATTTTTTCACTCTTGTATGTCCCATCGTACATGGTTAGCTTACTAGAGGTTTGGGTGGAAAATAAGGGATCCTTCAGATTACCTACCTATTAGAATTTGTTAAAATAGATATAACCCAAAATCTAATTGAAAGTATTAGATCAACAAATAGAAATAAAATGAATAGAATAACAATACTAGATAAACTTAATGTAAATGCTCAAAGGAATAATAGTATCAAGGGAAAACTATATTATCCTAGCATATACAATATCTCCAATCTCTCTATATCCAAATACAAGTAAGGAAGCCTATTTATATAGGCAAAGGAGAGGTGAAGCTACCTACATTTAGTAAATCCAGCCAACTACATTTGGTAGGTGGAGGCACCTACATTTACACCTAAGAAAGATTAAAAATATGTGTAGGAAATCCTAGAAATAAAGGAAAAGATAAATAACCCATCTAGGAAATAAAATCCTACACTAACACCCCCCCTTAAGCATAGCTTAGGTGGAGGTAGTGCTAAAGGGTCCTGGCACAAGTGCCTTGATAGGTACCCTTGTACAATTATAAAGCAACCTCTCATAACTGGAGAAAAGGAGAAAACCCAGTGGGAAAAAACTCATCTCCAAAAGAGAGTAAACAAGAAGCTAAAAAGCTCTAGTAGTAGACACCTGTCGCACCCCAAGAAAAGCACGTAGATGTATGAAATTTCTCTCAATGAAGGGCTTGGTGAAGATTTTAGTAGTCTGATTAGATGTAGGACATGATTGAAGGTCAAGGACCTACTCATGAATTAACTCCTAAATTTAGTGCATGTGAATCTCAATGTGCTTGGTCCGCTGGTGATGGACCAGATTGTGAGAAATATTAATGGCACTTTGATTATCACAAAAGATGATTGTTGGCTTGCAGAAAGTAATGCCAAACTTAGTGAGGATGTTCTAAAGATAAATGGCCTTAGTAGCTGCATTAACTAATCCTTGATACTTAGCCTCAGTGGATGAAAGAGCAATAGAAGCTTGCTTCTTGCTCGACCAAGAAACTGGACCTTAACCAAGAGAGAAGCAATACCCAAAAGTAGACTTGCGATCTTGAGAATCGTCTGCCCAATCTGAATCTATGTATCCTATCAAGTCAATATCCACACCTGTTGTATAATGAATCCCATAATTGTGAGTACCCTTGATATAATGCAGAATCCTCTTAGCTACTTTCTAATGCAACTCATGTGGTTCCTGCATGAAGCTGGAGACTATTCTCATAGCATAATAAATATCAGGCCTAGTGTGTGTCAAATATATGTCTACCAACCAATTTATGATACAAGGTAGCATTGATCAAGGGAGAAGAACAAGAAGCCTCAAGTTTGACTCCTGACTAAAATGGAGTCAGTGTAGACTTACAGTCAACCATGTGAAATATAGAGAGCATATCAAGAGCATACTTAGGTTGTCCAATGAAGATACCATAAGGTGACTAAGTGATCTCAATCCCTAAGAATCAGTGGAGAGGGCCTAAGTCAGACATTAATAACCGATCATGAAGGACATTTTTGACTACCATGTTGTGGGATGAGTAGCTCCATGTGATCAACAAGTCATCAACATAAAGGACAAGGAAAGTGAGAGTATAATCCTGCTACAAAAAATAGACATTCAGATCATAATGGTACCGAGTGAACCCATCTGAGAGAAGGAAGGAGTCCATCTTGGCATACCAGGCTTGAGGAGCCTATTTAAGGCCATAGAAAGACTTTTGTAGGTGACAAAAAAGTGAAGGATCCTGGATGAATCCATGTGGTTGTTCCATATATATCTCCTCCTAAAGGTCACCATGAAGAAAAGCACTCTTCACATCCATCTAATGAACTTCCCAATGATGTGATACAACAATGGTAAGGACAAGTCAAATGGAATTCATTTTGGAAACTGGAGCAAAGGTCTCAGAGTAATCAATCCCATGAACTTGGGAGAATCCTTTGGAAACCAAGCGAGCCTTATGCTTATCAATCGACCCATCTACAGCTAAACAATTTTGATAGATCCACTTGCATTGAACAAGTTTTCTTCCCTTAGGAAGAGGGACTAAATCCCAAGTATGGTTCCTCTCTAAGGAACTGAACTCTTCTTGCATAGAAGCATCCCACTTGGGGATACCAGAAGCTTCCCTAAAAGGATTGTGGATCAGAATCTATAGCAACAAAGATATGTGGAGCTTGCTCAAATTGTGACTGTGTTCTTCTCACATCTGAAGGATCACCAACCCAATCACCTACTAACTCCAATGTATGATGAGCCCAAAGTGGCCCAGTGGATGGAGAATGTGGGGAATCTGGGGCATGATCTTCACCCTCTAAATGATTCTCATCATTGTCATCTAAAGACTCTTCATTGGGATCAAGAGGATTAAAATCCTTGAAAGAACGATCATCATGCAGTTGCAATGTCTCCATAGGAATGAAGGATGAAGAAGTGGTAGAAGGATTCCTTGAGGGATCTTCCTCAAAATGAACACTTCTCTCAATTAAAAAATCATGTCTGGTAGTATTGAGAAGCCTATAGCCTTTGGCATTGTCTAGATATCTGACAAATATGCAAGGCCTACTTTGAGGATCCATAGCCTTGTGTTTCTCTGCTGGAATGTGGGCCCATGCTGAAGACCCAAACACTCAAAAAAAATTGACTAAAGGTTTGTGACTGGTCCAAGCTTGAAAAGGAGTTTCTTCCTTGACATCTTGATGAGGAACCTGATACTGTATATAAAATGCACATTTTATGGCCTTTTCCCAATATTGAGGTGACAATGACTTGGAGTGAATCATACAATTGGCCATTTCCTTTAAGGTTCAATTCTTTCTTTCTGCAACTCCATTTTTTATGGTGTGTAGGGAACTGAATGTTGAAGATTAATTCCTTCTGAGATGCAGAATTGTTAAAATATTTGATTGACATACTCCCCCCATTATCGATACATAAAACCTTGATAGTTTTCCCTATTTGTTTCTCTGCAAAAGCTTTAAGTTCTTGAAAGCACTCAAAGACTTCAGAATTTTTTTTGAGGAAATATACAAAAGTATACCAAGAGAGATCATCAATGAAGGTTAAAAAATATTTGGCTTTGCTAAAAGAAGGATGAGGAAATGGTCCTTCCAAATCACTGTGTACTAACTCCAGGAGTTGTGTGGCTCTCCATGATTTTCCTTTATCAATTTTTTCTTTAGGATGCTTTCCAAGAATGCATCCTTGACATACTCCATTAGAGAATTGAATAGAAGGCAATCCTGTAACCATGTCTTTTTTACTAATTTTTTGCAGGTAACGGTAGTTCAAGTGGCCAAACCGCCGATGCCACAAATGACTTACTTCATCTAAGTGAGTAAGTAGTGCAAGCGAAGGAGAATCAGGAACAAAGTAAAAGAAGTGATATAGTCTGGAATGATGATCATATTTTCCCACTACAATTTTCCTATGTGTTCCCTCTTTGTCATCTAATCTCCTATCTATTTATCAGATGACTCATACAGGCTTTGGAAAGAAATTTGAATTTATCAGATGATACAGTCTAGACTGATGATTGGATTTTCCCACTGCAATTGTCCTGTGTGTTCCCTCTTTGTCAACTAATCTCCTATCTATTTATTAGATGACTCATACAAGCTTATGTCAACAGACCCTCTCCCATGCTCTTCAGTAGGAGTGTCATCACCCAAAAGAATAGATGGAAAAGAACATGACTCCAAGGCAGAAAATCTTGCTTTTGATAAATCCATGTGGTGTGAAGCACCTGAATAAATGATCCAGGAATTTGGTTGTGAAGAAACAACAACTAGATACTTACCCTTGAATTTCCCTTTACTAGTGTCCTTTGTAGACTCTTGTGATGAAATTTTCTTGACAGAATTGGGCACTTTGATATTTTTCTTCACGAGAATATGAGACAAGTGATCAATTTGCTTCTTAAGACATTTGTGCTCATCATGTCCAAGTTTCTTATAGTAGGAACACATTGTTCTCTCCCTCTTAGGCTTATCACCTTTTGAAGAAGATGCTTGATTTGGTGTGTTTTTGGTAACAACTTTCTTTTCTAGCTTATTTTCTCCTTAGTTCTATTGTTTCTTTGCTTGATTAGAAGTTCCTCTTTGTTCTTTAGCACCTTGATTTGCAGCCAAGGAATGAGATTTAGAGGGATTCAATTTTCCTATATGAATCAATTTATCTTTCTCTTTTGTGAGTTCATTGGAAAACTCATCAAGAGAGAGCATTTTATAATTGGTTCCTAATGCAATTTTAGTGGCATAGAATGTAGAAACAAAAATTGAATAGTTTGAATCAAGTTTTGAAAGAACACTTAAGATTAGTTGCGAATCTTTCTTGTCAATCCCACATGCTTTGAGTTACAATCTTAAATCCTTGAACTTTGTGAAGAAGTCTTGAATAGTATCAAAGTTACATGGATTTAATCCTATAAATTCATTCTCTAATTAATTCCCCCTCAATTTATCTTGTTTACCAAACAATCCTTCTTATGTTGTCCATACATCTTTTGAAGTTATGGCAGAGTCAACATGAAAGAGAAGATCAGGAGATACATCCATGCACAAAGTACCATATACTTCATCACATTTGTTGAACCATTTAGGCTTTTCTACAAGTAGTGTTGGTTCAATTTAGACACCCATTGTTACTCTATATAACCCTAACTTCTTAAGATAAATTTTCATTTTAGACTTCCACTCATAGTAGTTATAGGGTGAGTAATTGATTGATCCATTATAGTGCAGAAAATAAGATTGTTGTGTATAATGCAAGAGAGATAAATTATACAGTAAAAGAGTGTACAAGACCATACAAGACCACCCCCATGTACTAGATCAATAAAAATCACCCCCCCCCCAAAGTGTTATAAGGTTGGCACTTTATAATTTAGTGCGTTTACAAAGCTCTTTTTTGAGTTACAATCTTCAATAGGCTCACAATAGCCAAAATTTCAATTTCTATTACAGAGTGAACATGAGATAAAATCTAGAAAAAAGAACCCTGAATCTGTGTAGTGTTCTTTGCCAGCTTTCTGATGATATTTTGTTTTCAAAAAATGGAGTATTGGGGTGAAAGTTAAGGCCAAAAGAAGAAATTTACAATACAGACTTCAACTTGAAAAAAAATGGGTTATAATGACAAAATCTTGGATCCAAACCTTTGTTAGAGTGAAGATCTCATCACCATCTTTATGTTGATATTTTTTTGAAAAAATTTAACACTGTGGGCGAAAGTTACGCTCATTTGAAAAAAATGCCTTTTTAGAGCTAGAAGAGGAGGTCTGGCAGTTGGAGTAAACTGCTAGTGATTTGTTGACCACTAGCAGTTGGTTCTGGAAGTTTACTAACTGTTGGAGGTTGGCCAAGTGGAGGTGGTCAGCTTGCGATGTTGGCTGGCAAGGTCGCACGGCGGTGTCGCCTGGCAGTGTCAGTTGGTTGGTGATCAGCTGGCAGTGTCGGCTAGCCATGTTGGTCAGTGGTGTCGAAAGACAGTGTCACCTGGATGAGGTCGGAAAGAAGTGGTGATGGTGTTAGTCGGGGCCTGTCAGCTTCTGGAGGTTGGCTGGCTGAAGTTGGCCAAGGTTGGCAAAGGTTGGCTTTGCTTTTTTTTAAAGTTGCCCCAGTTTGTGTGTAGGCCTATTTGGGCAAAAACAATTTTGCCATAGATTCTCCCAGCAAGAAGAATCACGCCTCTTGAGGACACATATGCACATCCCAAACTCACTACAAGGTTAGCAACCAATGACTCTTCAACACAGATCCATACCAAGAACAACCGAAATACCAGTATCTGATAAATCAATCATAAATCTCTTAAATTATTTCTCTAACATTTGTGAAATGACATGCATCATCTATAGACATATCAAAATACAATTGTACGATCACAACTCTAAATCTTTTGTGTAGTATCTGTACCAAGCAATTCAACCTCACTGAACATAGTAGGAACACTATCTTCAACAATAGAAGTATGTTGACATCAATGAAAAAACATTAATGCTAACATATATATGCATAATCTGAACAATTTCTCAACAATATCCAATAGTTGGTCACTATAGTGGTGCAGCTGGTAAATCTCCATATTTTGATGCCCAATTTTGAAATTTTACACTTTCAATCATGCTTTCTAGTTTAGTATTAGGATTTTTTGTTACTGATGCATCTGTGCAGCATTTTGGAAAATGTGGGATGAATATTTTATCATAAAATACTAACACATTTGATGTAGGACATCTGACAAAGAGCTTTGTGTTTTTAAAAATTTCATGTGTGTTTTAGTAGTTACCAAACACTTTGTTTGATGAAATAAAATGAACATTATTATTTGATGTGTTTGGTGCATTAGGCACATACATGTGTAATCCCAAAGATATAACAATGTATCCTCTCCCATCACCTTCATGGAACTTGGGTGAAGAGAAATTTTTATATCTTTAAGAAGGTGGTCTTTGGTGAGATAAGGGGTACTCACCTTGAGGAAAAACCCAACCAGTAACATGCTAAAGCCAAGCCCTTCCAAACTGGTTATAAGAAATATTGTTGTTATTAGTGTCACAACGAACATGTGTTGATTGTGTTAACTGACAGAAGGTCTCCCTTAGTACCTGAGTGGTTCATAAAAACCTATAGAACATAAATTATGTAGGCTAGGAGGCCTCCATAATGGGGATAATTTTTTGCATGTATAGCCACATGAACAAATGCCCTTACTAGATACTTTGTTTTAGAGCCCCAAAACCCCTA
The DNA here is from genome assembly GCA_018584345.1 of Thuja plicata. Classification (NCBI taxonomy): domain Eukaryota; kingdom Viridiplantae; phylum Streptophyta; class Pinopsida; order Cupressales; family Cupressaceae; genus Thuja; species Thuja plicata. The sequence goes on along the minus strand of MU227244.1, from coordinate 11,278,334 downwards.
TTCAATGGTCTATGAGGAAACCCTGAAGACATCCCACACTTTTTTGGCTCTTAGTAGAGATAGTGGTCCCTTGGGAGGTGATGACCCTTGGGATTCAAAGCTTGGAATTCCTAAGAAGTAAGTGCACTATAAGGGCTCTCACATGCTCCCAAGATTCTAGGTTTTCTGCTCTAAATAAGCGTGACTGAACTTGTTCAAGTGGGAATTCAGTGAGTATTGTCCCATCCAATCTAGGTTGTGAAGTGTTTGTTTATTTTACAATAATCATTCTATCTGACATGTTTTGCATGAGTGATAAAGATTCAAACATTCAAAAGATTTCAAGACCTCTTCAAAACATTCAAAATGGTTTCAAAACACCTTCAAAGTATTCAAAACCTTGTCAAGTGAACTTCAAAATATTGGATTTGTCCCAACACCTTGTTATAATCATTGTAAGAATGTGAAGTCTCAAAACATTCACCTTGGAGCCTTTTGGCATGCTTAGAATCCTCATTTCATATTATTTATTGCACTTAGTCCTCATATAACATCCTTATTTTGCATCCTCATACCAATTTTTTTGCAATCTTGCATTATCACTTGTTATTTTCTTCCTGCACTATTTTTCCTTATTACACCCTCATTATACTTGAATATTGTCTTTCATATTCTCACTATTCACTTATAACCTTTGAAACTTTGCAAAAATCCCTAAAAAATTTCAAACCTTAGAGTCTTTCCTTATGTTGTTGGAAACAAGATCTTGACTTTGGCTTTAATTTTATCCCTCTTTGTCATTGTCACTTTTTGGTCAATATCCTATCTTTTCATGTTGGAATTGAATTATCTTTTTGATTATTTTATTTTTGTCCTTTTGTCTCTTTCTCAAAGTCAAGGTCTCAATTCAATTTCCTAAGGTTTACTCTTAGGCTTGCATTTTCCAAATATTTTTTAAGGTAGAAAATCCCAAAAACACAGTTGCATAAACCTTAGTTTGCATTGTCAAATCATCCCAAAAACACACTCGCATTTTCATAACCTTAGTTTGCATACTCATCCCAAAATTCCAAAAATACAAAATAACATTTGCATCTGCATTTGCATATCATATCCCTAAGTTGCACCCAAAGTATCAAGTTAAAATCCCAAACTTTTCAAGAACATATCCAAGTTTCATTTTGCATATTTTTCATTCATAATTCAAAGGCCAAAAAGTTTATTTTTTATACCTCAAAGTTGCATATAATTCCAAACATTTGCAAAACCCTAAAAATAAATTACATTTATTTAGTTGCATAATCATTCCTTGAAGCTTCAAAAATATTTTTAAAAAATTGCATTTGCATGTCATTCCAAAAATCAAAAATCCAAAAATAAGGTGCACTTTGCATATGTCCTTTATACTTAGTGCATTTAGACATCATGCCAATTATAACAAGGTCCCAAGTCTCCAAAAGGCAAAAAAAAGTTCATATCAACCCATGTACATTTCAAATGAGACAATTACCCTTTGATCCAAGACAAGGTATACCTTTGCAACAACAAGGTTGTAACCCAAACATGATGTACACCTCAAGTGATGAGACACAAATATTTCTTGACCCAAGACAAATGACATCCCCCTAATCAAACAATCAATCACATCAATCTCATGCATACATGATCCATAAATTGCAAGAAAATTTGGCTAAAGAAATGGAGATCATAAAATTAAAAGTGGAAAACATTGAAAGAAATGATAAAGAGATGTCTAAACTCCTTAAATGCCCAAGGGAATGTTTTGGGAAAGTTGACATAGATTCTCTCATTTGAAATTCAAAGATACCAAAGCTCCTTTCACAAATCAATGAGGGGTGCCTACAAGAAGTTGAGTCCCACATTTGGGCAAAAAGTGGAAGTGTTTTAACTATTTTTCAAATTTTCTGTCAATTGATGTCAAAATTTGAGTCACTTAAAGATTGAAACAAAAAAATTTCAGTAATAGAAAATTTAGTGCTCGGAGTCTACATTTAAAATATGTAATTTATTTCAATACCCACATGGTAGAAAATGCATTTTTGTAGACATGTTTTAAAACCCCTTTTTCAAAATGCATGTTCCAAGACCATACCACACACATGTACAACCACCCTATTTTGAAGCAAAATAAATGAATTTTTGTGAATCCTTTTGGGGACAGGTAAATAAAACATCAAATATTGATGATAATTTTATTTTTTTTACTAAATATTTTTTTTAAATTAATTTTTTGGATGAATAGAGGTGTTTACTATTAATAATATAACAAAGTACAGTATTCACAAAAAAATCTCAGGGAATAAAAAATCACCCCACAAAGAGTCACTCGGCTTCATGCCAGAATTAAACAACTATTCATCAAAAAAAACATATAAGAAGCCCTCAAGATGCGAGAGCAGTAGCAAAAGAGGGTGAAGGATCTTTATCATTTGGATTTCCCCAAACATTGGGCCCAGGGGTCTAGTCAGGAAGCGACCACCCATCATTAGTTTCTTTTTTTTTCATTTCTCCTTCCTCCAGCCTAAGAGAAATTGCCAGAGCCAAGCGGGGGATCTTATCAGAAGGGGTAGGAGGCCACACAGGAATAGTGGCTGACGGTTGAGCAATAGTAGAGGAAAGCATCGGAGGCCAGCCAGTAGTCAAGGCCCTCCAATCAGGAGGAGAGGCAATGTCAAGAGCGTGGTGTTCTGGATTGCCTCACTAAGGCACTCCTACTATGATGCATTCCCTAGGGTGGTGTGCGGTTAGCAGAGAGAGAATCTGGCAGCACTCAAGCAATAGTACATGGGGCATTACCCCAATGTTGCAGCAGCTCCTGCAAGTGGGAAACCTCAAGGGCCACCTTGTCAACTTGTACTTGAATCTAAATCATGACATTATTACATAAACATGCCTTAGCATAGAGAGAAATAGTAATATCCAGAAAGCTGTGAGTAAAAATAATAGCATTACAGTCTTTCCATAAGGAAAACAAAATCTCCATCCTTAAAGTATGCCAAATCTGGGTATACTGGGAAGTCATTCTGGGAGAGTTACCAAGGAGATCCATATGCCAAGAGAAAGGCTCAGGCCGAAATGGCATAAATAAAATATGAATCCATCTCCAGTAGTTCTAGGCCCGACAATAGAACCAAAAAATATGTAAAATGGTTTCAAGGTGCCCACAAAATGGACATTTAGGATCAGGCACACCTAAGCGCCAAAGTCGAGCTCCTAAGCGAAGACCTTGGTAGAGAAGACACCAAGAAAAATGAGAAATTTTAGGTTCAGTGATAGCATCCCAAATAGTGTGGAAATGCCAGCTCCAAGTCTTCTAGGAAGAAGAAAGATGCCACCGATGGTTGAGAGAATCAACCATAGGGAAATGAGGCACAAGCCAAGAGTACCCAAGTTTGGGTTTGTAGTTGGTAAATGGCATATCAGGGTACCATTTCCAATATTTCCACCAAGTTTTAACTAATTGAATTCCAAGTTTGTGAAGGAGATGTGGCAGACTAGCAGAGACAAGCAAGTCAAAATTTTGACAGTCTAGGCGAGTGAGCTGGAAATGAATCCGAAGATCATCCCAAGAGTGAAGACTCATGGTGGCTCTGGAAAACAAATCATTGGGATTTTGAATGCCTCATTTTTGAAAACAAAGAGCACTAATCCCCTGGATTCTGGCCAGAGGAAACCCTTGTTGTGCAAAAAGTGGGGACCACCAAATATTCTGTTGATTGAAAGAAAGCCCATCCCGGAAGCCATTGCCGACCCAGTGAAGCCAAGGTTTGATAGCTTCCTAGGCTCTCCAAATGCTTTTGGAAATAAAGGTACCTTGGATTTGAACATGGTGCTTCATAACCAGGAGGGTTTGAAAGCCAATCCCTTTCCATGTCAGTTTGTGTAAAGCATACCCAGAAGAAATGCAATGGTGAAGCAAGACTTTCTAGGCCTCATTGCATGTGAGACAACGCATGACCCATTTTTCACAGAGGGCCAGGACATGCTTCTGAGTGTCAAGTAAGCCATGCCCACCAGAGGCCTTGGGGAGACAACAAAATTCCCAGGCAACTTTGTGAAATCCATGGTGATCAGCACCAGAGGCCCAAAGAAAATCGCTCAATAATTTCTTGAGCTTCTTGTAGGAGGCCTTTGAAGGATCCCAACATGAAGAATAGTACACATGAGTAGCATCCAAAACCTTAGAGAAGATATAAAATTTTCCAGTGAGTGACATTGGTTTGGTAATCTAATAGGTAAGCTTATTTTCAATTTTAGCAAGCACAGCAATCCATAATTCAGTAGAAGTATATTGAAAAGAAAAAGGTATACCAAGGAATCAAAAAATTTCCCCATTCTGGATCCTAGACCAACCAAACTTGGAAAACCAGGGCGGGTCAAAAAGGGAAGATTGCCTATAAAATAAGGTTTTATGCCATTGAATGGTCGAGCCTGAAGCCAGACAAAAAGTGTCTAAACACTGCAAGGTTGCCTTGATATTTTCTTCATCCTCTGCAAGAGTGAGAAAAGAATCATCGACAAAATGGTCATTAACCAGCTATTGAGTGGTATTGGGTAAAGCAATCCCATGAACATGGCCCAAAGAAATAGAGTGAACTAACAAGTAGCCAAATCCCTTGGCTGCCAGAACATATAAGGTAGGAGCAAGAGGAGATCCTTGCCAAATGGATCTGAAGAGACCAATGGTAGAGGATTGTCTTCCATTAATGGCGATGCAAGCAGAGGCATTCCTAAAAATCATCAGCACAGATTGAAGAAATCTGGGGCCAAAACCCAAAGCATGAAGCATAGCAGGAATAAAAGGTCATTCAATACGGTCATAAGCTTTATCAAAATCAATCTTAAGAAAAAGGTCTTTCTATTGTGACTTACGATCCCATTCCATACCTTCCCAAACTGCAATGATATTATCTAGAATATATCTTGACTTAATAAAGCTAGTTTTCTCTGGCCGAACAATTTGGGGAAGGATGTGATAGATTTTGAGAGCCAAAGCCTTAGCGATGATCTTATATGAGACATTGAGCAAGGTAATAGGCCACCAGTTGTAAATATCCTCCAGATCCCCAGCTTTGGGGATGAATTTAATGTTGCATTTATTGATAATGTCTCCTAGAGGCTGGGATTGATATGCTGCAAGGTAGACCTGGTGTAAATCAAGACCTATGGCATCCCAGAGAGTTTTATAAAACTCACAGGGAAACACATCACAACCAAGAGCCTTATCATCAACCATGGCAAGGATAGCTTCCTAGAGATCCTGTAGGGTAAGAAGCTGCTCACAGAAAGCACGTTGGGATGGTGAAACACATTGAGGTGCAATAGATATATAATCCTTAAGAGCTTGATTGCTGGTAGGAGAAGATCCCTGGGTGGCAAAAACTTGTTCGTAATGATGAACAAAGGCTTGTAGAATATTAGCAAGCTCCGTGAGGAGGGATTGACCTTCTTTGATCCTATTTATGCCCACATTAGTGTGATAGGCATGGAGAGCCACAAAAAATTCTTTAGAGGCCTGATCTCTGACTTTTAACTAGTGCAAACGAGTTTTGATCTGAGCACCTCTAGCAGCATAGTTGTCTGCAACTTGTTTCTGTTGATGCAACTGGGCAAGATGAAGTTGTAGGCTCTGATTGAATGGATCTAGAGCTAAGGTCTCTGTGGCAACACAGAGAGCTTTGGTGTTGACATCAAAGGATTAATGATGATATATGGCAAGTTGTCTACCATAATGCACAGAAAGTGTGTCGTACGTCGGATGGCATCATTCCACCATTGAATCTAGCCAGATGATTGCAATGTCTGAGGCTCAAAGTTCCAAACCTGATGAATGTGGGCCACCATGGAAACATGATTAAGAATGCAAGTATTAAAAAAGAACTGAGTGGTGGGAGGTCGTGTCTTAGTTGTCTTCCATACGATATTGAATTGAATGGGTAAATGATCTGATAAGGTCACATCAACAAGAGGAGTAACCGACAAGGCTTATTTTTTGAAAAAGGAGAAAAAATACTATGCTATAATCATGGCATGATCAAGCCATTTATGAATTTTTTCAGAAAAAGCTCTAAAATTAGACCATGTGTGCCAAATGCCATCAGTTTGGTGGCAGCCAAGATTGGGATCAAAAAGGCCCAATTTATTATGCATGTAGTACCAGGCTTCCCGTTCACCAACTATCCATCAAAAAGGAAAAATGCCATCTTTTTTAGAATCCACCTCAACCATATTAAAGTCACCACAAAAATCCAAGTTACAGGTGGCAGAGAATGCACAAGCCAACACCAAAGATAAGATCTATCAACAGCATCATTGGGAGCATAAACATTAACTATGCCAAAAGAATGATTCTCGACAATGAAAGTGTCCCAAACAGATCATTGCATGGGATCTGAACCATGATTGATTAAGAAAGAATGCCAATGAGGAGAGAGGAGAGTAACAACTCTACCTCGACCAGCTTCATTCTGAGAACATAGAGAAAGGCTCTTAGGCCAAATAACTTTGCAGGAAGCATCAAACAAAAAACCATAAATTTTAACTTCATGGAGGCATAACACATCCAGATGATTAACATGATGATGAAAATCCTTGAAAGAATACTTTTTGGGAAGGTATGTGAGACCCCTAACATTCCATGAGATTTACTTCATGAGAAAATAGTGTTGTCCATACTATCACCTTCCCCAAAGGATGCAATACTATTTGACAAATAAGCAAAATTATTATCAGGAGACTCCATGAAAACATTTCTACATTTTTTGGACATGTCCTCTTGTGTGGCCTCATCATGCCATTTAGGGATGCGAGAGCGGTGACAAATAGGAGTGGAAATCAAGGAAGTTGCATGAGGTGTGAGAACCCAAAGAGGGTTACCGCTAGAATCCAAAGTCTCTTTCCCCTGCTGGCCAGGGTTTGAAATGTTCTCAACATGAGAAGCAATGTGAGCCGCTACAGGAGGTGGTTGTTATGAAGTGGAAGCCGAAGCGATGGGTTTAACCTATTTTTTCTTGTGACCGACCATTACCCAGTCATCCTTCTTGGTGTCTTCTTTCTTACCAACATTAATGGGCCGCGAACCAAAATCCTTAGGAGGAGGTTTGGGCCGAGGGACTACCAAAGGGAAATCCTTTATCTTATGCTCTGCAGATTGACAATGATAACAAGTTTTTGGAAGGTTGAGGTAAAGCACCTTCTAAGAGAAGATGGTGTCACCAACTTGAATCTCAATAGTTTCTTTAAGATCTCAGGAGAGGTTGACTTTAATAAAGAGCCTCTTTTGAGGCTGAGGATTGAAAAAATGGTCATGCTCACTACAAATAACCCTACCTAGCTTTTGCATAATGGAATGCATGAAAGGCCAACAAGGTAGAGGAAGACCAAGAAACTCAACCCACACAAGGACTTTTAGTTTCTTGTTGTCAAAGACAGAAAAGTCTCGAGACCAACGCTGGAAAACTAAAAGGGAAGCTCTAATATTCTAGGGTCCTTTGGAAAAAAAAGCATCCACATGAGTGGGATTGGAAAGTGAAACAAAAAGAAACCTTTGGTGAGACTCTAAATGCCATCCAAACAGATTCCATGAGGAGTCTAGGCTTTCACCACCTAATCCTTAATCATATTTTTAGGAGGGTTGCGACCCAGAAAGTAACCAATAAGAGTATGTGTTTCAAGCCAAGAACAGGCATCATCAAACTCATGAATGGGCAAAACAATATTAGGCTGAGACATACCTCGTGGAACACTTTGGGAACAAACTTGTGAGGTCTCTTTCTTGGAGGCGCCATTGTTATCCATCACCAAAATAGCACCAGCATCAACTGCTAGGCTAATGGTGGCCGGGGCCATAAATACTAAAGCTTTTTCCTATAGTAAATGTGGTCTGAAATGATAGGAGGGCTCAGAATAGTAACGCAACTCTAAACCCTAGCAGAGAAAAAAAACTTCATTCTCCTCAAAACTTCCAATGATATGGTAGATTGGTTTAAATTAATTTTTAATTGACTGTAAAGTATATTTTTGAAACCTCTGGTGTACAACCACCATAATTTGATGAAAACTTCACTTTTTGTATTTTTTTAAATCTTGAAGGTAATTCTAAGTAGATTGATGTCATATAATTCATTTTCAAAAAACATAAAATCAAAAATGTTATTAAAATTTTAGTTAACCTTACTATTTCAAGTTTAGGTACCACTTTGGCTTAATAAATATTGTAAAAAATACTAAAAGTTATATCACTATGAAATTTGTATTTTTATAATTTGTACAATAAGAACTATAATGTGTTTTTGTTTCATCGAAAAAATCATTTGGAAAGACCTCCAAAAAATTACAATAAGACAAATTTTTTATATTTCAGTGCCTTAGCCATATTTTTACAAGGCCAAGCACAAGCTTGGTGGGACCAATCCTGTCCCAAACCAAAAACTAGGGTGGTGGTACAGTTTCCACTCTTGGTTTTAAGAAACAAGCACCCATTTTTTAAAATTCAAAAAATGGGTGCTCATTTCTATTTGGACCATTAAAATAGAAACGGGCACCCGTTCCATTTAAATAATGGGTGCTCATTTCTTAAAGATCTATTGAAGACAAAAAATAGGATTGTGGGCCTGATCTCAATGATTGACAATTATTCAATCATTTTTATGACATCTTTGTGCTATACAAAGAATATTTTGAATCAACATTCTCTTTTCTTGTCTTGTTTTAGATCTGACATGAAGAGAATAATTTGAATTCAAATTTTGGTGCAAACATGGGAACAAAGCAACACAAAAAGAGGCAAAGGAAGGTTCTAACAGCTAATGAGGTTGAAACAAATAGAGAGGAGACAAAATGACAATGATAAAGAAGAGCAAGAATTCAAAAATAGAATAATGTGGAGCATCGAGTTTAACAATCATTTTAGAAGAGGAGAACATTGAGGACATCACAATGTGTGATACCCACCCATAGTTTTCTTTCAATTTCTGATGTCAAACTCTTTTAGGTTGTTATTTCAGTTGATTTGCCAGAATCTTTTAGGCTACATTTCATGTGAGCATTCATTATTTCAGTGGTTGGTGATTTTGTATCATGATGGTTATATGTTTACCATGTGATGCGTAGATAGATGATGATATTATCATGATGTGATATTATATGTTGATTTTAGAATTATGATGTTACTTACCCCATACTTGCATGTGTATGGTTAGCATATGTGTTGATGTACTTGATGTGGTAGACAATGGAAACGTAGTTACTTGCATTGTGAGATCCATGTTTGACCGATCCCTGACATTAATTGTTATATTTATTTTTGGATGTACATGCTTGTTCTAGTGATGTCAGGTTTGTAGGTACAGGGCATCATATTCCCTGAATTGATAGGAGTGAGCGTGCCCATATATTAAACTCAATAGTAAAGAGGGGAGTTAACAGTCAGACCCAAAACCCTACCCTAAGCCTAATTGTCCTAAGATTAGATGAGTATCAGTTTGTCTACCCTACCCAGATTCGTCAAGTTGACGTAAATTCATGGATCCCATCCTTGTGTGTGTTTGGGTTTATTTTGGTTGACTTCAGTTGAGTGTATTCCTATTTGTGTGATTTAAGATGTTATTTATTAAATTGATTTTTTTTGAATTAATTATTAAATATAGAGTATTTAATTAATTTGAATTAATTAAATAACTATGTTTAATTGAGAGAATTAATTAAAGTTCAAATATTTGAATATGTGGTTTTAATTAAATATTTAATTTGAAATCAGAGTTATCTTAGCTTTTATGCTTTATTAAATAATTAAATATTTAATTGCATGGACAAAATTGTGCTTTAAATATTTAATCTATTTAATTAATTACTTGTACATTGTAATTATTGAAATTAGAGTTTGAATTCAAAATGCAAATTGCTTTTAAGAGTCAAAGTTGAGTTGCGCAATTAAAAGATATTTTTAAATTAATAGTTAGGATTTTCTTTCAATTTTGGAAGTTGAGTTAACTAAGTTGAGTGGAGTGTCTATTTTGGGATTGCATGAAAGGTGGAAGTTGAATCTCTTTAGGGGAGTTCTCTTCTCATTTGGGGATAACAGGTTTTTGGGAGAAGGTTGAAGGCATTTTTGGGAGAAGTTTTGTGCTTGAGCATTTTTTGTGTTCTTGGTTATTTGTGACATTGTTATTGTGAGAAGCTTGGAATAATTTTAGGGATCCTTTATCTCGAGTCTTCGTGGTTCCAGATCTACTATCAGATTCAAGTTTGGAGGGCTTCGAGATTCTTCATCTTTCAAAGGCTTCGTGATCAAATTTGTGTTGAATTTGAGGTAGGGTTTGAAAACCCTTAGTTAATTTTGATTTTGTAGAAAAATTGGTTTCTTTGTGCTTGATAGGTTTACTTCCATATATTAGGAGTTATATGGTGTTTTTTGTCAAATTGGGTATTTTTAAAACCTTAGATCTATTATTTTTAGGAAAAATTATTATTTGGCATGGTAGGATTATGCTGTTAAAATTTTGTTGAAAAATACCCTATGGAAGAACTCTATTTTATAAAAATTAAACCAGGACTATAGTAAGACTATAGTGTTCAAGAAAATTAAATTATTAGAGTTCCTATGGTTGGAAAGATTAAATCCTAGAAAAAAATAAGCTTGTTGTTATTAAATACGGAAAAAAAATATACAGTCAAAAATAAAATACACCAGTAGAAAAAAAAAATCATTTCCAAGAAAAGACAAAAAAATAGATGGAGAAATAAAATAAGCCTTTGGGAAAAGTTCTGCACATTTTACGAAATTGTAAAACACATTAAAAAAAATAAAAATAAAACAGAAGGAAAACCCATTTTATGTATTTTAAAAGAAATATTACAAAAAAAAATTAATAAAAAATTATTATTTTGGGGACGGTGGGTTCCACCCCACCAACCCCAGCGTCAACCTAGCCGTAGTCGCAGGCTGCCTCGAGAGTCTCGCACTGTCGTAAGGCAGCCAGACTGCCTTGGCAGCTGAGGCTGTCATGTGTCAAGAGTGGAGTGGGTGGTGTGTGGGGCCGCCTCCCCCAAAAGTATTTGTTGTTGTTGTTTTAATTTAGTTTAAAATTCCTTTTTAATTTCACTGTATATTGTAATTTAATTAAAATATATGTATTATATTTAAAATATAACTTTTTTTTAATAAGTTTAATTTATTAATTTTTTTTTGATAAAAGGGATCTTTTCATATTTAGGTTTAATTTATATGTCATTTGATTATTAATGTTATTAATAATTTTCAAACAAGGTTTTATTAAGGATATTTGGTAATTTTTAAATTGGAAGAGTATGTGTGTTTGTTTTCCTTAATAATTACTTATGACCATTTTTAAGCTATGAGGGATGAAAAGAAGAGTCGATTAATTTAGTTAATTTAATTAACTATTGGACCATAGTCTTTTAGATGGTTATTTGTTGTACAATTGGGAACTGTTTATATCATCTCTAGCTTATATGTGTAATGGCTTTCTATTATTTCCGCGTAGTGTAAATGATGTTTCTTCCTTAAGTGATTGTTTTCTATGCTATGGGTATCTGGGAATTAGAATTCCCTAGGAAGAATATAGAGGCTGGGGGTTAATTTTACTTATGTTCTATGATGTGATGTGTGTGCATTGTATTATTACCCTAAATTGACCATATGAGTCATATTATTATGCTTTCTGAGAGTGTATATCCTTATGATCATTCCTTATGTGTGGGTAACTAGATTGGGTATACATGTATTTGACCTATGCTAGATCTATGTAGGATCTGTGAGCCTAGGGTAGGTTACCTAGTTTTTTAGTAGGGGGTGGCTTGCAATAAGTGTCAGGGCCCGCAAGTAGCTACTAGGATCGCTTATTGTAAGTAATCTTAAAAAGTGAAAACTTAATGTGTAACTAAGAGATCTTAAAATGAATTAATAAGATATGCTTCCTCACCCATGCTTGAGCGTTATTATAGGCTAAGATGGAGGATGAGATGATGCTTTCCTCCTTGAGGGGTATGTGTCTGGCATAGTTAGTGACTTTGTCTATTTGAGAGGTCTTTGATACCATGTATGGTCACTTGAGTGTCAAGATCCATTGGGATTACTAGGACAAAACTTAAGGGTTAGACGTACATGATGAAACCTTCCTATACACAGTCTAGATTTCCTACGTGTATCGGTTGCCTCTGGATTAGTGAGTATTACCTTTCATTATGTGTAGTACACCAGGAGTTAGAGATCTATCAGGATCTCCTTGCTTAGTGGTTACTTTCTTCTTTGGTTTTGGATATCTGATTCGGTCTATTGTTATCTCCTCAGCACAGTGGGGTGGACTTTTATAGTTCCACACTGATGGGTGGTAGTGATTCTTTACCATTTCAGATTTTATGTCCTCGTTATAGTGCTTGATGATACTTATGCAGTTGAGATCTTTATAATTCTTCACTGGTGGTTATGTACTTATCCTTCATTATATTGTAATCTTGTATTAGCATGTCACATGTGATACCTAATCTGGATATTGTATTATATTGTTAGATTACTACATACCCTGCGACATGTGCAGTGGATGTGATTTTATGTGGGTTTCATGGTTACCCATGTGTTGGAAGTACAATAATGGGAAAGCAAGATACTGAGAGGGGGGGTGAATCAGATCTTAAAACTTAACCGCTTAAAACAAATTGATCCACATTCATACATATATGAATTTAGCCTAACATCAGATAGTATCTACAACATGAAATATATAACTCATAACACAGAATTTTGGTAACCCAGAAACCCAAATAAATAAAACTGGGGTGGGCATGACACCCACAAAATCTTCACTACTGTAGCAATAAAGTGTGTCTGTTAGGGCTACAAGAGTTTGATTACAAAATGTAATCTACCTAGTTAAAGGTCTATTCAGTTAAGAACTAAAGATCATTACAATCTACCTTGTCAAAGGATTTCAACTTACAATAAAGTAAGCACTCGGCTAAGAGATTTAAAAATGGTCTGCTGGAACCAATTTGTTAAGATATTTCACCTAAGACACATGTTAGAATGTTTCAATTAGTTATCCTTCATTGTGCACTCAGATGCTGATGGCGGATCTTCTATTTCCAATACCTTCTATGATCTCACAATCTGATATGTCTTTACTCTAATTTTCACTACTCTGTCATTCTTCTTGATCTTGGCTTCTTCTCAAAATAACTCATTGTTCATCTTTCATGAACAACAACCCTACTCTCTCACACACACTGTATCTCTCTCTCTGTATATCTTTTTCTAGAGTTAGAAGAAATCTTATATGTCTTTACAGATCTGGCAGCGAGATCAAGATCTATTATTTATGGCCCCAAGGTATTTTGATTTCCTGATTGGCTCCATGCCATGCATAGTATAAAATAATTAAATGCGTAATTAACTTAGTAGACAAATATTAAATGCATACATATGTCGGCCCAAATCTCATAAAAGTTGGCCTAAACATTTCACATCAAATTTTGAATCAATCCTGACATGTATGCAAAAATTGTTCTGCTCAGCACTTAACATCTCTGTCACTTGGCACTTAATATTCTACTCGGCTCGGAATGATGTAGCTCAGCAACCTAAAAACTTGCTCGGCAATGTTTCTCGGCCTTGAATGTTTAGCTCGGCCACAGTGATAACCAACTAAAACTACCTAAGTAAATGACTAAGTGTTGGTCACTAATCATCAACAAAACTTAGGGATTAACAATCTCCCCCTTTGATATTAGTGGAAAAAACACACTTATAATTTCTTTCGATTCTTTCCATCCAAAATTTTGCCTAAGTACACAATGTACTCCCCCTAGGAATGTACACCATACTACATACAAAATTTTACATAGTATACATGCCTTCAAAAAAATATTTACATTGATACCTGTACTGATCTTCTTACATTGTATCCCTGTCAGTCCTGTCATATTCCCCCTTGTTTTTGTCATTGATTGCAGGTGGGTTCAAGTTATACTTATCCAAAAAAAATTTATGAAGTTGTAAGGTGGATGCAAATGCAGTGTCCCAACTGTCCTTAACAAACTTCATAAGCTCTAATTTGACTTCTAGCTCGGTAGCTAGACTTACTAAACTTTCTGCAGTGGAGAGATGAAAATTTCTCTTAACCAATTCTTTTGCAGCTGAAATTTCTTTCTGAATTACCTCCAGATGAGGTATCAGGTTTGTCTAGATAGTAATCAATTTGGTCCTTGTGCGACCATCTTTAGCCACGAGCTCAGCTATCCTCCTTTGTGCATTTGTCAATCTGTTAGAATGTAAGGAGCTAGTGCTAGCATCCATACTCAATGAAATTCCAGTTGATTTTAAGTCTAATTGTAATTTCTCTATGGCTTGTAGATTATCCTTTGTGAATAATTCAATATCACATAACTTCTTATACAAAGAATAAACATTAGTTGCAACTTCCTCCAAAATTTCTACAAGAGAAGAAAGTTCAACCTGCTTTACCGCAATCTCTCTTGATATTTTTGCTAGTACTTTGTTCTCAAATTTCTTCTCAAACCATTGCAATAACTTTTCATTATATTCAATGTTATCATCATTCACCTTTTGCACAATATGAACTAACTGTTCAATAATAGGAGCTTGAAGATTGTCATCTTCCATATCAAAAGCTTTTACAAATATGTCCTTGATGTCATGTAACACCTGCTTTTACTTCTGCTCTCTTTTCATTTCCCCCTGCCTTTTCTTCCTCTTGAGTAATTCTTGAAGAGTCTCAATCTGTTCATAAGATAAAACATTGGGATCCCATGGTGGAATCACAATAACTTCATCTAATGTGACATTAAGAGTGGGAGACTTCTTCCTCCTAATTTTCCTCCTCTTAAGTTCCAATGAGCTACATCTCGGCTTTGTTTCCTCAATACCTTTTCTTGTATGAGTAGTAGCCACCATTACATTTTCCAATTTAGTCAAAATTACCTGTTGATCAGGCGTACCTCCTATTTTGAGTCCAGTGGGAGTAGATGATGTCGAGTGTGGTAAACCAACCAACACTTGCACTACCTCTTTTTCCTTAGGTTCATTGTCAGTATCCCTCATCTCCTCACCACTATCTAAAATTATTTTCACAACCTCTAAAATAGGTGAATTTTGTGTAATTACCTCTTGTTTATCTGTTTTCTCCTTTTCTGCTTACTTTGGTGTAACTTTATCCTCAAGTTTCTCTTGAGTTCTCTCTTTATCTCCCTTTGTACTCTTCTCTCCTTCAACCTCAGTAGCCTTAATAGGCGATTCTATAGTTGTGTCTCTAGGCTTATCCTAACCCTTGGCATCCAAATTGCTAGAGTCATCAATTGTGACATCAATTAGACTATCTGTTGTCAAATCAACAGTGTTTACTGTCTCTGTTTGTTCTTTTGATTCTGTTCTAGTCTTGTCAAGCTCAGTAGCAATTTTCTCTTTTTCTTTTTATGGTGCAGGGGTGGTTCCAATTTCTTTAGCCTTCGGCTCAGATGTTCCTTCATCAATCTTCTTCTCTTTTGGAGCAATCAATCCAAAGATTTCCTTCCAAATCCTAGTACTATGTTGTACTACACTTTCAATATCATTTTTCAAAATAGCATAACCTCTCTATTTAGGTATGAATTTATGCTTATACTCCTCAACAAATTTTTCTCTTTGTTTCTTAGTCAGCTCAGGAATGACTTGATCCGATGTGCCTTCTCGAATATGTCTCTTAGTAGTAAGTGCAAATTCCCATTTTCTAGATAGAAACTCATATAACTCACTCGATACATTGTTTCCTATCTCTATAGGAGTTAACTTGAAATTGCACATCATATCTAGTAGTGCTTCTTGAACTTTGTGCTTATCTACTAACTTCAATTTCTCATATTTGATAAACTTAAAATAGATAACCCTACAGAATTTCTCAAATTCTCACATACCTCATTAATATCAGTGGGTCTCTTGAATGGTGCTATTGGTATGTTGTTGGGTTCATTAGTTTTAGTCTTTTCTTCATCACTTTATAGATCTAGATGTAGTTTCCTTCTAGGTCTCTTTACCTGTAGGCTCGGCACAGCCTTTGTTGCAAATTTATCCTTTGATCCAGAACTACTCTCTCCAACCTTCTTCTTTGCATATACATTTGTTTTCAATGCTGGATATGTAACAGTAGATGCCCTTGTCCTTGGATGATTGGCAATGGGAGGGGTAACTTTAAATTTTTCTTGACTCGTCTTGGTTACCTTGGCTACTACTGGTTTCTTTCCTTTTGCCTTAACAAGAATCTCTTCTTCAGATTCACTAACTTCTACTTCTTCTTCTTCAGATACATCTTCTCCTTGTCTAGTAGATATGCCTAGAGGTGCATCCTCTAGCTCCTCATCACTTGGCAATCCAACCATTTTCTTAAGATTTTTCACAATATTTTTCCTCTTTCTCTCCATGCTTCCTACCTTAAGATTCATAGATATTTTTGCCTTAGCTTCATCATAATTTCCAAATATATTTTCTTTTGTATCAATATCCTATGCTAGGAGTGCTTTGATAGCTACTGATGTTTTATCAATGTTAACTTCATAGGGAAATGGCTCCATCCATGATACCTTAGGTGTCACAGCCTAAATGTATGTGTAATCTGTGTCAACTAGAAAACATATCTCCTCATAGTGCTTTTCCACAAGTGAACTAGGAATTCTAGTCCTCAATCTCATTCTCTTTTTGAATTCCACAAAGTAGTTTCCCATAGTACTATTTAAATTATTGCCCAATTGCTAAATACATTCACTAATCTGTATAGTAATAGGTCTATCCTTCTTCCAAACAATATTTCCCAGAGTAGGAAATGACTTCTATACATAGAATAATATGTAAACTAGTAAGGAGCCAAACTTACATGTTGAGCTCTTAGCTTTTCTGATCGATAGTAAGTTCTCGGCTAGTTGTGTCAATTGCAGCTCGGCAAGGTCATAGGTGTGATTCTTCTTGACTATCTTCCATGCTTGGTCCACAGCTGTGTAGGGAACACTATGCAGTCAGCTCAACTGATAGAACTTATGTGTAATCACTCTCACTCCAAATTCAAGTTCTAAATATTCAATTGTAGAGATAGTCATACCTCTATTGTTCCAGATAGCTCTAGTGTTAGCTGCTATTTCTTCTTTACTTTGATCTCTCATTGTTCACTTTCCACTGATAACAAGATATCCAGTTACTCAATGAATAATATCTTTAGTGATCCTAACTGGTCCATTGTCCAGCCACATATGCATCTTATGAACTCATCTTAGAACAACCTTGATCCATTCATCCTTGAAGTCTGGCAGAAAATATAGGGCATGAGTTAACCCTTTGTCGACTAAATGCTTGAATTCATCTTTCAGAACTTCATTTATGCACAACTTCTTGTAGGATTTCCTCAATTCACTATCACCTACTTCTTCAATATTAACCATGTAACAAGATCTAACATCATGGATCATAAGTACCTTTGGTGTAATAGATGAGAGGGCTCCATTCAGATCACCTAAAATTGTGATTTCGAGAATGGCTCAAAAGTTAGGAGGTGCACAGACATCACTTCTTACTAGCTTAATTTGTTTCAGCTCCTCCTCCATTCCTTTGACTGGTGCAAAAGAACTTGCAGCCATAATCTCTAAAATTAGGGTTTGAAAATGAAGAAAAGGGTACCTCGGCTAGTAACACTTCATACTATTCACGTTAGGGTTGCCGATGGCATGCTGACAAGATTTCCAAAACAAACTTTACTAAGATCAATTCTGCAACTTCTTCGATCGCTCTGTGAATACTAAAAATTGCAAGGTAAAATGAAGAATAAATTGTTCGTCCTTATATAGAATCAAAAGGTCAAGGTAGGTAAGCAATAAATATTCTACCCGTTAGGTTAGTGCAAATTAGTTGTCATTGGTTGACTAACACAACTTGCATACCACTCAGCTTACCATACTTGGCCATCACAAAACTTACTTGGTCAACCAACTCGGCACCTATAGTGCAGTTAACTCTTCTCGACACTTGTCACAAACATGTCCTGGTGCATCTCAACATATGTAGATATGGACTTTGGCACATTTGCATGTTAGGAACTGATGTAAGATTTGAAATTTAAATTCAGTTCCTTACATACCTCTATTGCTCAGTTAGAGATGGTGTGATCACCTGATCCATTGGATTGGGTGACCTCGGCTTCAGTAGTTTCACTGTTGCTTAGCTCTGTTTTCCTTACCCATGTCTGGTTCATCTATGCTCTTATTTCCACAAAACTAGGGGAAGGTACTCTTTTCCTACACTCTCTCTTAGTGTGACCAATCTTCAAGCAACTAAAGCAGACTAGGCTTCCATTAATCCAACTCTTAGATTTTCCTCTGAAATGTGTCTTTAAGCAATCTTCAAGTGCATGTCCATATTCTTCACAGTAATAACAACTCTACCTTGTTTTATAATCCTAGTTGTAAGTGTTTCCTTTTCTAGGTGCTTTTGTTTGTGTCTTTGATGTCCATTGATGTTTAGCATTTGATCTACGGTCTTGTGCTTTATGACCATGTTTCTGACACTTGTAACAATAACCATTAAATCTTGGTTTGGGAGGTGCATCACTTGCTTCAACCCAACATTCATGTGCTTTATGTCCAAATTTATTGCAATTAAGACAGTAACCATTGAACTTAGGTTTAGGATTGGACTTACCTTTCTTACTTTGGCAAATGTTTTTTGTATGATCTAGTTTTCCACAGTGGTGGCAAACAGGCTTGTTGTGCTTTGTCTTTGCATTCCTCCTTTCACCATTCTTAGATGATTCTCCTTTATTAGTAGATGTCTTTGGTTCAATGTCACATAATCCAGAAGAATCTTTAGTCCTTCTTGATGCTTCCATGAGATTCTTAAAATGAGTCAAAGCTTCATTAGGTTTATTTAGCCTTTCATTTAGTTCCTTCTCAGATCTCAAATCATCTTTCAATTGATTGTTCTCAGATCTCAGATTCAACATTTCCATATCTTTCCTACTAAACTCCTGATTTGCAAGTAGCAGTTGATTTTCCATGTCAACCTGATTGATTGTCATCATTTGCACATAATGTGTCCTTTCATCAAGTCTAATAGTTATCACTCTTTTATCTTCTTCTGCCATAGATTTTTCATCTTTAGCTTTCTTATTTTGTTCCACTACTTCACATAGTCTCACTATCTGCATTTCTTGTTCTCTTTTCAAGTTTTTGACTTCTTCACATAGTACATTGTTCTTTTCCAGTAGATCTACAATTGCTGCATTGCTCTCAGTAGAATCTCCATTCTAAAATAGATTTGCAGTGTCATCTTCCTGATAATGAGTATCATTCATTTGTTTCGCCAAATCTTTCCTAGCTATCAATGATTTCTTCAATTCCTATCTTGCTATCTCAAGCTGATGTAATGCTAGCTGAATCTCGATCTTCTAATTCTCAATGACTTTACCCAACTTGTAAACCTCCATCTCAACATCTGTACTCACAAGATGATTAAAATCTTTTATAGGTGAACTATGCTTTGATACCAATTGTTGGAAGTACAATAATGGGAAAGCAAGATACTGAGAGGGGGGGTGAATCAGATCTTAAAACTTAACCGCTTAAAAAAAATTGATCCACATTCATACATATATGAATTTAACCTAACATCAGATAGTATCCACAGCATGAAATATATAACTCATAACACAGAATTTTGGTAACCCAAAAACCCAAATAGGTAAAACTAGGGTGGGGATGACACCCACAAAATCTTCAATACTGCAGAAATAAAGTGTGCATGTTAGGGCTACAAGAGTTTGATTACAAAATGCAATCTACCTGGTTAAAGTTCTATTCGGTTAAGAACTAAAGATCATTACAATCTACCTTGTCAAAGGATTTCAACTTACAGTAAAGTAAGCACTTGGCTAAGAGATTTAAAAATGGTCTGCTAGAACCACTCTGTTAAGAGATTTCACCTGATACACCTGTTAGAATGTTTCAATTAGTGATCCTTTTTTATGCACTCAGATGTTGATGATGGGTCTGCTCTTTCCAATACCTTCTGTGATCTCACAATCTGATATGTCTTCACTCTTCTTTTCACTACTCTTTCATTCTTTTTGATCTTGGCTTCTTCTCAAAATAACTCACTATTCATCTTTCATGAACAACAACCCTACTCTCTCACACACACTATATCTCTCTCTCTATATATCTTTTTCTAGGGTTAGAAGCAATCTTATATGTCTTTACAGATCTGGCAGCGAGATCTAGATCAATGATCAAGATCTATTATTTATGCCCCCAAGGCATTCTGATTTCTTGATTGGCTCCATGCCATGCATAGTATAAAACAATTAAATGTGTAATTAACTCAGTAGACAAATATTAAATGTGTACATATGTCAGCCCAAATCTCATACAAGTCGGCCTAAACATTTCACACCAAATTTTGAATCAATCCTGACATATATGCAAAAACTATTTTGCTCGGCACTTAACATCTCTGTCGCTCGGCACTTAATATTCTACTCGACTCAGCATGAAGAAACTTGAAAACTTAAAAACTTGATCAGCAATGTTGCTTGGCCTTGAATGTTTAGCTCGGCCATAGTGATAACCAACTAAAACTACCTAAGTAAATGACTAAGTGTTGGTCACTAATCATCAACAAAATTTACGGATTAACACCATGAGGGTTGTAATTATAATTTGTAAGTTGTATTTGTTACATCTATTTATATGAAATATTTTTTTATGTTGTTTAGTTGAGTTTTACTTTTACGTAATTCAAGGTCATGGAACCCTTGAGTCTTGTAATCTATGTTGGTGTATGTTTATGTGAGTAAATGGTAATTTCTTCCGCATTAATGTATGTCTTATTGTGTAAAATTTAGAAAAAAAAATTGTTCATCAAACTTAGTATCATGTTCTAGGTTAATCTCTCTTGGGTTCCTTGGTGGGGCATTACACTTTGTATTAGATCCCTAGTTTCTACATCAGGAACTCTGGGAATTGTATGCTCATTAGGTTTTTTATAGCTTGAACTCAAAACTAAACATAGACATACAACATTATTGCTTTTCAGATTTATTTCTTTATGGTTATTCTTACCCTTTAGATTTTGTTTCGAGCTATGTTGTGAGTTTTCATATGAATCTATGGTTATTTCAAGAATCATGCCTGAGACTAGAGCTGCTAGAGGATATGGTAGAGGTCAATCTGGTATTCATGGGAGAGGTAGGAAATATATTACCTCCACAAGTGTTAGACAAGATAATGGTCAACAGTAGTATAGAGATGATCAGAGAGAGGAATGTCAGGATGAGTTTGAGGAGCTTGGCACTAGACAGTTATTGTAGGCGATATTGAATCATCTTCCTAAGCACGTCAGAGTAGAGAAGGATGCTTCCCACCACTCTCATAGAGAGGAGGGAAAGAGGGTGAGGTCTAGGAGACCTCCAAGGAGAATCATCATAGTGGATCTTGATGTTGTGGCGGTGAACCACATGAGGGATATGATGAGAGGATGACCTACTCCCTTTGATGGGAAAGGATTAGGATCTCAGGCTGAAACATGGCTTATAGCCTTAGAGAGGAGATTTTTCATGCATCCCTTTAGTGGAAATACTAAAGAGAGGTATGTGGTGATGCAGCTTTCTCACTTTGTGGTTGTATGGTGGAAGATTGAAGAGGAAAAGTTGGGGCTTCAGATGGACACAGTGACTTGGGAGTTATTTCTTGAGTACTTTCAAGAGAGCTTCCTCTTGGATCAATGGAGATAGTAGTGAGTGGATGAGTTCCACAATTTGAGGTAGTTGACTTTGACAGTGGAGGAGGATGAGCATCAATTTTTTGAGCTCAAATAGTATGCGGGTTACAGACAGGATTTGGCCCTTATGATTTAGCATTTTGTTAGAGGGCTTAGTGCCCGCATTGTTGGGGAAGTTAAGCTCTTTGAGCCTACGACCCTAAGGGCTATGTTCATTAAGTCCATTCTTGTAGAGGCTAATTTATCCTTAGGACATGGAGGTCAGCATGGTGCTCAGATAGGTGGTGCATCAGGATCAGGGTTTAGAGGTAACCAGTCATAGGGCACTAGGAACTTCAAGAAGCCACCTAACTTCTATAGAGGTAATCAGAATCAGTAGTAGCAAAAGGATCCTCCTCCTAATCAGATCGGTAACAGATTTCATAATGGTCAGCGCTTCAGGCATAATCAGTCCATTCATTCGGCACAGAGTGCACAGCCGAGTGCCAGCAGAGGTAGCTTTCAACAGTCGAGTGTGCCCTCCACTGGGAGAGGCAATAGTAGAGGGACAAGATGATTTACATGTGGTCATTTTGGCCATATTGCAGTTAATTTTCCTCAGTGAGCACCTCAGTATTTAGCAAAGAGGCTAGCATCTTCAGAGCCTACAGTGGGAGATGTGGGATGATCACATAGATTGTTTGCGGATTTTGATCACCATCAGGCAAAGCATCAGGGTACTATGTTAAAGACTTCAAGTCTCATACAAGGATTTCTATCTCTGTTTTATTTATTTTAGAGCTACAAATTCATTTATATCTCCTTTCTTAGTTGAGAAATGTGGGCTAGTGGCTGAAAAGAAAGATGTAGGATGGCAAGTGGAGTTAGCTTCAGGGGCTAAAGTAGCCACAGATTCTTTGGTCAGTAAGTGTGAGCTTAATTCAGGTAAATTCATTACCTCAGTTAATCTTCGTGTGATTCCTTTGGGATCATATTGGGTTGTATTAGGAATGGATTGGTTGGGAGCTCATGGGGCTAGCATTGAGTGTAGACAGAAGACCATCCAATGCAAGGATGATGTGGGTAAGGATTTTTAGATTGTGGGAATTTCACGTCCCAAATCTCTTCATATGATTTCCTCTATGCAACTTAAGCGGAGTTTTCAAAAGGGTTCCCAAGTGTTTATGGTAACCATGAATGAGTTAGATGAGGTGGAGAGTGAATTCAAGACCCTTAATCATCCTATTTTGTAGGAGTTTATAGATGTCTTTCCTAGTGATATATTAGGTATGCCACCAAGGCGTGACATAGACTTTTACATTGAGCTTTTTCTAGGAGCAGAACCTATTTCTAGAGCTCCTTATCAGATGACTACTCATGAATTGAGTGAGTTGAATCTGCAGTTGGAAGAGTTGTTGGAAAAGGGAAGCATTTGACCTAGTGTTTCTCCTTGGATAGCACCTGTCCTCTTCGTTAAGAAGGATGGATTTTTACACTTGTGCATTGACTATAGACAGTTGAACAAGGTAACGATCAAGAACATGTATTCTCTGCCATGGATAGATGACCTTTTTTATTAGATTAAGGGAACCAAGGTGTTCTCTAAGATTGATCTCAAATTAGGGTACCATCAGTTTGAAGGATCTGAGAAATACTGATCCGATTACACCCAAGAACAACTACATGCAAAATACCTATTACAGGAAGAAAGCATAAAGAAGGAAAAAGAAGAAGAAATGTGAGAGAAAAATTATAATCTGAATTAATGAACAATAATTACAAAGTTCAACCTTAAAAAGGTGAACAAAACCCTAAAAGGTAAAAGCTAGGTTTGCACATTAATAATTAATAAAAGAATTAA
>MU227244.1:11237547-11254681 GCA_018584345.1 Thuja plicata | reverse complement strand
ATGCACCTAAGAGAAAGCTTAAGCACTAAAGAGTAATAAAACAACTTAACTAATTAAATCAACATGATTTAATTAATAAGTGATTACTCTAACACCCCCCCTTAAGCGAAGCTCAAGAGGTAAGCTAGCTTAGCATAGCTATGAAAGTAGGAAAGATGGGTCCCAGCAATAAGGCCTGATCAGGTACCCAAGTACAACAAAATCTCTATAAAGAGGAGAAATAGAGAAAACCACATGGGAAAAACCCTACTCCAAAAAGAGATGAAGCCTAGAGAAGGATTGAAGAAGCCTCCAAACTAGAGAATGTCCTAGAAAATAGGAACAAAGAAGGAACATGTAGAACACCTCTAAAGAAAGAAGATGCAAACACTATCGAAAAGTAACTACTAACACCTCCACTGTAATAGAACATGATCAGATAGAGAAGACTGTAAACAAAGCCTGAAGAGCTGATCAATTGAAGATGGAAGAATGCCTCCAAACAGGAATGAAAGAAGAGTGTCCATATGGTAAATGATCCATATCACCGAAATGCATAGGTACCCAGCCACTACATCCACCTAGTACATAGGAACAAATACTGAATACATAGATCACTCCATCGAACCAGGGAAGCATTAGAACCAATAGGTGATACCCCCCATAATGCAAAGAAGGGAGAGGTATGATAGGTACACTAAAATAGATTGCCAAGAAACACTGCATGATAAAAAATGTAAAAGAACAAATAAAGTATGTGTCGAGGATGACCAGTCGCTAACACACATGAGGCTAATGTTGTGGAAGGGACACTCACTTGACAAAAGTAGATGGAAAATAAAGCAAACATCAAAACCCCCCATGGAACTTTATAATGTAGTTCGAGTATAATAGAATCCCAAGCATGCATCAGATGGCACTTTATCTCAGTGCATTTGCAAAAAAGCTACAGAAAAAGAATATATAAAATGTTCAAAAAAAGGAAATTATCCCAAGACCTGAAACATCCAAGATATCCACCAGAATGTCATAAAGCAAAAGACTAAATACATAGATACAAGGAGTAGAAACTAGGTGTGAGACCCATAGAATAAGAAAGAGGATGGAAGCATCTTTCTGACGCCATGCGAAAGTCAAAAAAAGGAGTTCAGAGAAGCAAGATGTAGTGACCAGAGCGCAAAATAGAACCCTGACTTTGACTGGAAAAAACAAGACAGAAAAATCAGATAACCAAATTAGAAAAATCAAAAAGGTCTCAGAACTAGCTTTCCGTCGATATCTTGTTTGGCAAAAAATGTCTCTGTTTGCTCAAGTTATGAGCAAAACACCACCAGTAGGTCAAAAACCAAATGAACCGGAAGAAACCTCAGCCAAAAATGGAAAAGCCCGGCTAAACTGGCGAAACCCTCCAAATTTGAACTGCCTCAAAAATTCCCACCAAATTTGGCAGAAAAAAATATCATTTTTTTAATGAAAAATAAAAATAAAAAACAACAATTGTTTTTTTATGAAAAAAAACAATTAAAAAAAATAGCAATTGTCATTTTCTCTCTGCTCCATGCATGGAAATTGAGGTGGCAAAGATATCAAGGTGGCATGGAAAATGAGGTGGCATGAAAATTGAGGTGGCACAGAAATTGAGGCAATAGAGAAACTGAGGTGGAACAGAAATTGAGGTAGATTTTTGCCTTGAAAAACATGCCAAGAGCTTTGAATATAAAAGTAGGGCCCAAATTTCAACTGTGTCCAAAATGGACAAACTTTATATGAAATTTTACTTCTCGGGCCTTCTAGACGCAATGGTGAGGTCCATTTGGGCCGAAAATGCTCCAAAAAAATGTCACCCACGGATTGAAGATAAAAACCTCGAGAAAGCTAAGATTTTCTCCTTTGAAAAACACGCTTTAAACACTCCAGAATAGGCAGCAACAAAGGGGCTCTGATACCATGAAGGATCTAAGAAATACTGATCTATTTACACCCAAGAACAACTACATGCAAAAGACCTATTACAGGAAGAAAGCATAAAGAAGAAAAAAGATGAAGAACTCAGAAGTTACTCAAAATGTGAGAGCGAAATTATAATCTAAATTAATGAACAATAATTACAAAGTTCAACCTTAAAAAGGTGAACAACACCCTAAAAGGTAAAAGCTAGGTTTGCACATTAATAATTAATAATTAATAAAAGAATTAATTATTAATGCACCTAAGAGAAAGCTTAAGCACTAAAGAGTAATAAAACAACTTAACTAATTAAATCAACATGATTTAATTAATAAGTGATTACTCTAACACAGTTGTGTATCCAGGATGTAGATATCTACAAGACTGCATTCCGCACTCGCTATGGACACTATGAGTTCACAGTGGTGTCTTTTGGTTTGAAAAATACTCTATCAACATTCATGTTATTGATGAATGGAGTCTTTCGTAAGTATCTAGATCACTTTGTGCTTGTCTTCTTGGATGACATATTGATATATTCTAAATCCATAGAAGAGCGTAAAGGGCTTCTTCGACAGGTATTGTGTAATGTCCCCATTTTCATGAGCATCAAAGTTTGAAGGATTAGCCTATTATTATGTCCCTTGTAGGCTAATGAGATTGGATAGAGGGTCCTTTGAGGGATGCATCTTCTTCAGTGGTCAAAGTTTTATAGATTTGGCTTTTGTTTGAGGTCTCCAGGACTCCGTATGCAGTACTTACTATTTATAGTAAGTCAGAGATGTTAGAGATGGACCCCTACTATTTTTAGTAAAGGGATATGGTCGTATGTAGATTCATTATGTCAGCTCCCAGTTCAGACGGCGTGCAAAAATGATGAGTAATAATGGAGATATTAATATTTATTTGGCTAGAATAAATATTAATAGTTTGAGCTTACGATATAAAGTTATAATATAATTTTATATTATAATTTAAGTGACTTAATGTTGAGGGTCTATTTCTCATCGAATGGGGCCAACTAACTAAATTAATTGAAGGAGAAAAATTAAATGTATTTTCCTAAGTCTAAAATCATTAAATGTTTTAATGATTTATTTTTAAATGATTTTTATGAGGAAAATAGTAGCTCTCTAGAAGAATGTGATTTAGGGTTTGGAAGGCATATTTATGCTTGGAAAAGGAATGAAGAAATCATCTATTTTTTATTATTATTGATTATTGCTTCTTGCTTTGAGCTCTGGACAACGGTTTTTAGGATTCGCCATTGAAGAACATAGTTCTTCTATGTGTTCATCATTTGAGTCAGTGAAATACCTAGTGAATTTGATAATTCAAAGGGAATCTCATACAGAGGTTCTGATTGTGCTCCAACAGTACATTTTCAGTATTCTTCTAATTATAGAACAAGGGAGAGAAAGTTATAGCTGTGAATAGTGTACATGAACAGTGCGTGTGAATAGAGCCCATGAACAATGCACGTGAACAGTAAAATTGCAGCTTCATCAACAATCAGCAATCAGCAGCGTGGTTGCATTCTAGAGACAAAAAATCAGGTTTTAATCATTTCGTACAAATGTTTTTTTTAATGTATTTTTTTATCAGCAATACGCTGTGTTCAAAACATTAGCAATCATATGGGAATAAATGACTTTGATCTTTATTGCAATCAGATTTGAATTTTAGTTCAGATATATTAGTTTCAATTATTGTATTTGCTTTGTCAAAACCCCCTTGAAAACACAAAAAAATCAGAATATTAAACAAAAATAAAACAACTCAAATGGTACAGCGGATAGAGCCTGAGAAGGGTTATTACAGTGGTATCAGAGCTTGCCTGCAAAGTGTTTGACAAATTGTCAAACATCCAGAATTAAACCATAGTTCAGCGTTTATCAAAGTTAGAGCCACAAGGGGTTCTTACAGTGGTATCAGAGAGGTTTTCTGCCATCCTGTTGGGGTGGAAATCATTGAGCTCACACATTTATTTTGAGTGACCAGCACTGTTACAGTTGTACAGTCATGGAAAAATTAAGGAAATTAATTAAACAGAGAATCCAGTTGAATAGCTTAATGAAAGAATTGGATAAGCTTAGACAAAGTCAGGAAAGGATAGATGATTTTTTTTCAGACCTGAGAACCATGGACAGAGTAGCACAGTATATGACTTCCTTTTTTAAAGGGTCTACTTCACAAAGTAGAAAGAAAGAGAACCATGAGGTCTCTATTGGTGAGACATCTAGAAATCTTTACAATGAATTTACAGTAGCTAATCCCATGGAGATAAAAATCAGATTTACATTAGGGAAGATGCCGGGCACAAGATACTTCATGATGACTTCCAAATTGAGGATAATATTGGTACTTCCAACACTCTAGAAGTTGTTATCAGTCATGATAACAATTCTAATTTTTATGACAGTAGTCCTTTGTTTGAGCCTATTGATGGCGTTGATGACAGAGCAAGTGCAGAAGATGTTATTGGTGCCACCTTGAGTTTTGACTCGCATGATGAGAGTGTTAATTTTGCAGATTGCATGAAAAATGCGAGTTCTAGTAATTCTAATTTCTATGACAGCAGCGAGATGTGTTTGCATCAACATGAGATAGCAAAGAATTTATGGGTGGATGATGTTGGTACTTGTGATTTGGGTACTACTAATGATATTTACAAGGACAACTCATGCTGCATTGATTCAGATTTTTCATATCAGACCTTACGAAATAAATCAGAGAATTCAAACGTTGGTGATAGGTCCCAGGATCATGACTTGCAGGGACTTGTAGTTACATGGGGAGTGGGAGCATGTGAGGAGAGTGATATAGCAGCAGTCTCCACTTTATCAGATGAGTCACTTGTTGAGGTGCTTAGTAGCAGTGCCTTGATTGTTGATGTGTGCATTGATGATAGCACACATGATGATTTTGATCATGAGGTGAGATTTGTGGATACAACTTCCTATCATAGTGTAGATTGTGGGTCAGAGAGCTTACATGGGAGCCAGAGTATTCATAGACATAATGTGACCAGATAGTTGAAGGTGAGTGATAGTCAGATTGCTATAGCCTTAGAGCATTATGATGTTGCTCGTCAAATGTTAGCTGTATTTGGTTGGGGTGTTCCTATGTCAGATGAACACAGTGATAGTGGTCTTTCCCTGATAGAGATCCATTCATTATGAGAGGCTGTCAGAATAATGAAACATAATTACTTGCAGTTATTAGCTGACCGAGACTATCTTCTTGAGTGGGGTTGCACTTGTTATGATGCACTGAAGGGGAAGGAAGAGGAGGTTGATAAGCTCACTCATGAGCTTGAGGAAACTACAGAGGTATGGGAGAGCACCAAGCTGGCTCTTCGGGAGTTTCAATCATGGTTGGATGAGGTTAATGTGAAATTGAGCCGAGTGCAGTCTTCACTAGCTACAGATTCAGTTCAGTTTTCTATAGTGGTTGTTGGTGATGAGTTGACACCCATGGGTTGTAGTGAGGATATGGCTACATCCATCATGTATTTAGGTGTTGTGGGCATAGTTGGGATGAGTACCTTAGTAGAGAGTTGTTGAGAGCCTTTGGTTGTGTTAGGTTTTCCAGTAGTCAGCACATTGACAGATGATGCAGGGAAAGTCATTGAGAGTTCTTGTAATGTAGAGGTGGATTCGTCAATGGATCGTGTGACTATTCATGGCACTACTCCATCTTCTCCATGAGATATATGTAGTGTATCATCTGGTTGGGAGATTGACTCTCATGTTCAGTTGTTTCCTTCCTTTGGAAACGATCTTGTTATGTCATCCCATGCAGTTGATTATGTTCGATAGATTGTTGAGCCACAAAGATGGAGGGATCAGTTGAGGGTTTCTGGAGAGAAGGTTGATTCAACCTTATCTTGATTTGACTGCACACATAAGTATGTTGAGTACCTTCTTTGGAGATCAGGGTTTGACTAGAGACAGTATGGGGTTGAGGTCGGTACTCATATTCGCGATTTGAAGTTCATCCAGAGTGCTTTAGAGGCATTTAAATTAGAATACCTTCACTTGTTTCATGATTGAGAGTATGCTATTGGGTATGCAGAGAGATATGGCAGGGCATCTACCCAAGTAGAAATTCAAAGCCAGAGTTTGGAGCCATCTTTTGATTCTAGAGTTGTCAGTGATGAGCCTTTGACAGAGATTGGAGCCTTTTACCATAACTATACAGTGAGGAGTGCTCATCATTTTTTCTTTGATCCATAGGTAGAGGACTTGATTATGCATTGATGTGGATTGGCTCTGGAATCATACCATCCTTTATGGGATGGGTATATGCCAGATTTAGTTGATGGAGTTAGTAGCTGCAAGTTGCTGAGAGACTACTTGCAGAGTCAGTACATCCATGGCAGTTTAGTGGAGAATGGATATCATGGTTGTGATATAGACACCCTTGGTAGTTATTACCTTTGTAGTACAATTGGATTTCATACCCATGGGGAACTAGTAGAGTATCGAGGGAGATTTGGTGTAGCAGGTGATTTTGAACATCCTTACTTCCTTACAATGGATCGATGTGTGTTTCACTTATACTGGGATCCAGGTGGTGGCAGGGTTAGTACTACAAGTTGGATGGGTCCCATAGGTTTGCTTCACCACTTCTGGTATGGTGAATTTGTGATCAGTGTTGAGCCACAAAAGTTTGGGAGTATTCTTCTTTGCAGACTTCTATTCTAGATTCGGGATCCAAGTATATTTGGTTAGACACTCTTCAGTGTGTTGTTGGATCCTACGTGTGCATCAAGATTTTAGTTTGGGTTCACTGGAGAGTATTGCAGTGTGTACATGGTCTGGGTTATTGACAGTGTTACTTTTGATCCGCATGTACAAGGTCTTTTTCAGATGAATGGCTTCAGTGAGTAGAGTTTGGACAGATGGATTTTTGATCACCTTTGTGTAGTTGTGGTTATACTGGTGCTGCAGTTGTGTCTCAATGTTGGACAGTTCTCAGTCTTCCTTTGTTTTTTTTGGTTCAGTGAAGTTTCTCAATAGTGAAGATTGCTTGAGGAAGGGCAATTTCAGGAAGGGCGAACTGTAATCTCCCCATTTTCATGAGCATCAAAGTTTGAAGGATTAGCCTATTATTCTATCCCTCGTAGGCTAATGAGATTGGATAGAGGGTCCTTTGAGGGATGCATCTTCTTTAGTGGTCAAAGTTTTGCAGATTTGGCTTTCGTTAGAGGTCTCTAGGACTCCGTATGCAGTACTTACTATTTATAGTAAGTTGGAGATGTTAGAGATGGACCCCTGCTATTTTAAGTAAAGGGGTATGGTCGTATGCAGATTCATTATGTCAACTCCCAGTTCAGACGGCTTGCAAAAATGATG
Organism: Thuja plicata; assembly: GCA_018584345.1. Lineage (NCBI taxonomy): Eukaryota > Viridiplantae > Streptophyta > Pinopsida > Cupressales > Cupressaceae > Thuja > Thuja plicata. Next base: position 11,247,395 of record MU227244.1, on the reverse strand, counting down.
AGTAATAATGGAGATATTAATATTTATTTGGCTAAAATAAATATTAATAGTTTGAGCTTATATTATAAAGTTATAATATAAATTTATATTATAATTTAAGTGACTTAATGTTGAGGGTCTATTTCTCATCGAATGGGGCCAACTGACTGAATTAATTGAAGGAGAAAAATTAAATGTATTTTCCTAAGTCTAAAATCATTAAATGTTTTAATGATTTATTTTTAAATGATTTTTATGAGGAAAATAGCAGCTCTCTAGAAGAATGTGATTTAGGGTTTGGAAGGCATATTTATGCTTGGAAAAGGAATGAAGAAATCATCCATTTGTTATTGTTATTGATTATTGCTTCTTGCTCTGAGCTCTGGGCAAGGGTTTTTAGGATTCGCCATTGAAGAACGTAGTTCTTCTATGTGTTCATCATTTGAGCCAGTGAAATACCTGGTGAATTTGATAATTCAAAGAGAATCTCCTACAGAGGTTATGATTGTGCTCCAACAGTACATTTTCAGTATTCTTCTAATTATAGAACAAGGGAGAGAAAGTTGCAGCCATGAATAGTGCACATGAACAGTGTGAGTGAATAGTGCCCATGAACAATGCGCGTGAATAGTGCGCATGAATAGTGCACATGAACAGTGCATGTGAACAGTAAAATTGCAGCTTCATCAACAATCAGCAATCAGCAGCATGGTTACATTCTGGAGACAAAAAATCAGGTTTTAATCATTTCGTACAAATGTTTTTTTTAATGTATTTTTTTATCAACAATACGCTGTGTTCAAAACATTAGCAGTCATATGGGAATAAATGACTTTGATCTTTATTGCAATTAGATTTGAATTTTAGTTCAAATAGATTAGTTTCAATTATTGTATTTGCTTTGTCAAAACCCCCTTGAAAAAACAAAAAAATCATAATATTAAACAAAAATAAAACAACTCAAATGGCACAGCGGATAGAACCTGTGAAGGGTTATTACAGTGGTATCAGAGCTTGCCTACAAAGTGTTTGACAAATTGTCAAACATACAAAATTAAACAACAGTTCAGCATTTGTCAAAGTTAGAGCCATAAGGGGTTCTCACATATTGCATTGCCCGAGGGACAATCAGTTGTATGCCAATTTGGCAAAGTGTGATTTATTTCAGTCAAAGGTTCAGTATCTAGGACATGTGATTTCAAGAGAATATATCTTAGTAGATCCTTCAAAGATACAAGAAATTGTGGAGTAGCCAGCACCCACTAATGTGTCTGAGGTTTGTAGCTTCATGGGTCTAGTTGGATACTACCACAGGTTCATTAAGAACTTCTCTAGTGTTGCACATACTATCACTTCTATTCAAAGGAAAGGGAAGAAGTTTGTTTGGACAGAGAAGTGTGAGGAGGATTTTTAGAACCTTAAGGGGTGTTTGACTAGTGCACCTATCTTAGCGGTACCTTATCCAGTGGGTGACTTTGTGGTTTTTGTTGATGCTTCATTGGAGGGGATTGGAGTAGTCCTTATGCAAGAAGGACAGGTGATTGCGTATGAGTCTCGCAAGCTCAAGGATCATGAGTTGAACTACCCTACACACGATCTTGAGTTAGCCATAGTTGTCCATGCATTGGTCTGATGGAAACATTCTTATTGGGACATCGGTTTGAGCTTCACTATGATCACTGCAGTCTACAGTACATCTTTACCCAGCCTAATTTGAATGCTAGATAGAGAAGGTGGATGGATTTCCTTTGTGAGTATGACTTTGAGATCAATTATATTCATGGAAAGGAGAATGTGGTAGCTGATGCTTTGAGTTGTAAGCAACAGACTATTTTAGCGTTGACTCTCAGTATGGAGTGGAGTAGGATTCTCCAAGCACTTCCTAGAGATACTTTGTATCAGGAGGTGAAGTCAGGGATTGAGTCAGGGAGACCTTTGGAGGGTAGATTCTTAGGATTTTTTATGGAGTCAGATGGTCTTTTGTGTCACATGAACCAGATCTATTTACCACCATTAGATTATCTATGTACACTAGTATTATCTGAGGCTCGACGTTGTGCACCTTATTCGGCACATCCTTGTGTCAAGAAGATGCACACAGACCTTCGAAAGCTCTACCATTGGTCTTGTATGAAGCATGACATTGATAATTTTGTAGCTAGATGCCTACAGTTTCAAAGGGTTAAGGTAGAACATCAGCATCTAGCCAAACTTTTACAGCCAAATCTCATTCCATCTTGGAAGTGTGATATCATATTGATGGATTTCATTATTGGTTTACCTTTGACTCCTCGTAGACATGATGCTATCATGGTAACTATTGATCGGTTGACCAAGGTGGCACATTTCTCCCCTATGAGATCATCTTATATAGCGGTTCAGTAGCCAAAGTCTTCATGCAGGATATTGTGAGACTACATGGCATTCCTTGCAGGATTATCTCAGATCGAGAACTTGTGTTTCCTTCTGCATTTTGGACCTCATTACAACATGATCTTGGTGCCCAGCTGAATTTTAGTTTAGCGTACCATCCTGAGACCGATGGACAGATAAAGTGGGTTAATCAGGTGCTTGAGGATATGTTGAGGATGTATGCCAAGGATAGACAGACTCATTGGAAGGACTATTTGTATCTAGTCAAGTTTGCGTATAATAATGGTTATCATAGCTCCATTGGCATGTCACCTTTCCATGCTTTGTATGGTTGTCCTTGTCATACACCTTTGAGTTGGGATAGGTTGGAGGACTGTATTCTTCTTGGTCCAGTGATGATTCGAGACATGGAGAAGGAGGTAGTGCGTATTCATGAGCATTTGGTCACTACACAGGAAAGACACAAGAAGTATGCAGATGCACACAAGGTGGATAGACAGTTTGAAGTTGGGGGTAGAGTGTTCTTGAGAGTGCACCCACAGAAGAGTCTGATCTATTATGGAAAGGGTTTGAAGTTGGAACCTCATTTTGTTGGGTCATTTGAGATCCTAGAGAGGATAGGACCAGTTTCTTACCATCTTGCTTTGCCACCTAGCCTGTCTCGCCTTCATGATGTTTTCCATGTTTATGTTCTTAGACACTATATTCCAGATATTTTGCATGTTCTTGATTGGAATGTTTTACAGGTAGAGGACGAACAGCTAGCTTTGGAGTCAATTTTTATTCTTCATCAGCGTGGTTTGACCATCACGGGTCGCACCATCGAGTAGGTAAGGGTCCAATGGGACCCAAATGATGAGTCATCAGTGAATTGGGAGGACGCAGCAAGATTACGGGATTATATCCCTATTTTTTTACAGGATTCCAAGAGTAAGCCTAATCCTAGTGGGTGGATTTGATACCCACCCATAGTTTGCTTTCAGTTTCTGATGCTGAACTCTTTTAGGTTGTTATTTTAGTTGATTTTCCAGATTCTTTTAGGCTACATTTCATGTGAGCATTCATTATTTCAGTGGTTGGTGATTTTGGATCATGATGCTTATATGTTTATCATGTGATGCATAGATAGATGATGATATAAGCATGATGTGATATTATATGTTGACTTTAGAATTATGATGTTACTTACCCCATACTTGCATGTGTATGGTTAGCATATGTGTTGATGTACTTGTTGATGTGATTGATGTGGTAGAGGATGAAGACGTATTTACTTGCATTGCGAGATCCGCATGTTCGACTAATCCCTGTCATTATTTTTTATATTTATTTTGGATGTATATGCTTGTTCTGGTGATGTCAGGTTTGCAGGTACAGGGCATCATCTTCCCTAAATTGGTAGGAGTGAGCATGCCCATATATTCATCTCAATGTTAAAGAAGGGAGTTAACAATCAGACCCGAAACCCTACCCTAAGCCTAATTGTCCTAAGATTAGACAAGTATCAGTTTGTCTACCCTACTCGAATTTGTCAAGTTGACGTAAATTCGTTGATCCCATCCTTGTGTGTGTTTGGGTTTATTTTGGTTGATTTTAGTTGAGTGTATTCCTATTTGTATGATTTACTATGTTATTTATTAAATTGATTATTGTTAGAATTAATTATTAAATATAGGGTATTTAATTAGTTTAAATTAATTAAATACCTATGTTTAATTGAGAGAATTAATTAAAGTTCAAATATTTGAATATGTAGATTTAATTAAATATTTAATTGCATGGATAAAATTATGCTTTAAATATTTAATCTATTTAATATAATGTTTAATTAATTACTTGTACATTGTAATTATTGAAATTAGAGTTTGAATTAAAAATGCAAATTTCTTTTAAAAGTCAAAGTTGTTGCACAGGTCAAAGATATTTTTAAATTAATAATTAGGATTTTCTTTCAATCTTGGAAGTTGAGTTAACTAAGTTGAGTGGAGTGTCTATTTTGGGATTGCATGAAAGGTGGAAGCTGAATCTCTTTAGGGGAGTTCTCTTCTCATTTGGGGATAACAGGTTTTTGGGAGAAGTTTTGTGCTTGAGCATTTTTTGTGTTCTTGGTATTTTGTGACATTGTTGTTGTGAGAAGCTTGGAAGAATTTTGGGGATCCTTCTCTCGAGTCTTCATGGTTCCGGATCTACTGTCTGATTCAAGTTTGGAGGGCTTTGGGATTCTTCATCTTTCAAAGGCTTCATAATCAAATTTGTGTTGAATTTGAGGTAGGGTTTCAAAACCCTTGGTTATTTTTTGTTTTGTAGAAAAACTAGTTTCTTTGTGCTTGATAGGTTTACTTTCATATATTAGGATTTATTTGGTGTTTTTGTCAAATTGGGTATTTTTAAAACCTTAGATCTATTGTTTTTAGGAAAAATCATTATTTGGCATAGTAGGGTTATGCTGTTAATTTTTTTTGGAAAATACCCTATGGAAGAACTCTATTTTAGAAAAATTAAACCAGGACTATAGTAAGACTATAGTGTTCAAGAAAATTAAATTATTAGATTTCCTATGGTTGGAAAGATTAAATCCTAGAAAAAAATAAGCTTGTTGTTATTAAAATACATAGAAAAATATATATACAATCAAAAATAAAATACACCAGTAGAAAAAATAAATCATTTCCAGGAAAAGTAAAAAAAAAAGATAAGAAAAGAAAATAAGCCTTTGGAAAAAGTTCTGCACGTTTTATGAAATTGTAAAATGTATTAAAAAAAACCAAAAGGAAAATGTATTTTATGTATTTTAAAAGAAATATTATAAAAAAAATTAATAAAACATTATTATTTTGGGGGTGGTGGGTTCCACCCCACCGACCCCCGCCTCAACCTAGCCGCAGTCGCGGGCTACCTCGGCAGTCCCGCACTGCCGTAAGGCAGTCGGACTGCCAAAGGCAGCCGAGGCTGCCATGTGTCAAGAGTGGAGTGGTGGGTGCATGGGGTCGCCTCCTCCAAAAGTGTTTTTTGTTGTTTTTTTAAATTTTGTTTAAAATTCCTTTTTAATTTTGTTGTATATTGTAATTTAATTAAAATATATGTATTATATTTAAAATATAACTTTTTTTTGAATTAGTTTAATTTATTAATTTTGTTTTTTTAATGAATAGTGCATTTCCTATTAAGTTAATAAAAAGTTACATATTCACAAAAAAGGGGTCAGGGGACATAAAAATCACCCCATGAGAGTTTCACACGGCACATAGCCAGACATAGAAACTATAAACTATTCATCAAAAAAACCATAAATCCTTCAGGCTGGAAGAGCAGTGCCAACCGGAGGAGGATCTCTGTCATCAGAACCCCAGGATTCCCTGGGATTGACTAGAGGGTCGGGAACCAACCAGCCATCAATAGCATCACCTTTTTATTTTTCTTTCTCCCCTGCCCGAGGCAGAGAAATAGCTAGAGCCAGGCGGTTGAAGGACCATTGGAGGAAGGGTCACCATGAACATCAAGAGCATCAGGACGGGCAGACAAAACTGGAGCCAAAAACCAAAGGCGCAACAAGGAAGAGAAGCTAAGCGGCACTGCCACCCATCATTGCCACCCCTAGGAGAGTGGTGACGGGGAGCTTGTGACCACAGAGTGTGGGAGTAGCGAGCCGAAGAGATGTGGCCACAACAGTGACCCATGGGTGGAGTACAATCTACAAAAACTAAATTAGGAGGTACCCAGGCAACCATGCAAGGAGAATTGCCCCAATGATTGAGCAGCTCCTGAAGGTGGGCCACCTCCAAAGCCACTTTATTATCTTATACTTGAATCTTCATCATCACATTGTTACATATACAAGCTTTATTATACAAAGAAACATTTATATCAAGAAGGTTGTGAGTGAAAAGAACAGCATTCCTATCTTTCCATAAAGTGAACAAAATCTTCATCCTGAAAGTATGCCAAATCTGGGTAAACTTGGAAGGAAGTCTCGGAGAGTCTCCCAGGACAATCATATGCCAAGAGAAGGGCTCAGGCTAGAATAGTTTTAAAAAATCATGAATCCACTGCCAGTACTGTTGAGCTCTCCTACAAAACCAAAAAATGTGCAAAAATGACTCGGGGTTCCCACAAAAGGGACACTGAGGGTCAGGAACACCCAGGTGTTTGAGCCAAGGGCCCAAAGGAAGACCTTGGAAGATAAAACACCAAGAAAAGAGAGCCATCTTGGGCTCAGTAATAGCAGACCAAATGATCTAGAAATGAGAGCTCCAGAGGTGAGGAGAAGAGTGCAAATGTCATCTCTAGTTGAGAATGTCCACCATGGGCAGATGTGGAGACAACCATCTATAACTCATCTTCAGCTTGTTGTTGTTGAAGGGAGTGGCAGGGTACCATTTCCATCCTTTCCACTAGGGTCGAACAGGCTGAATACCCAGCTTATGAAGTAAAATATCTAGAATAGAAGAAACCAACATATCAAAAGTCTGACAATCTGGATGAGCCAAACAGAACTGGACCTGCATATCTTCCCAAGAGTGGAGGCTCATAGTGGCCTTGGAAAAGAGGCCCTTAGGTGTTTTGATGCCACATTTTAAAAAATGCAGAGCACTGGCACCTTGAGACTTAACCAAAGGAATACCCTGAATGGAGAACAACGGAGACCACCAAAGGTTTTTTTGATTCAAAGAAATCTCACTATGAAATCCATGCCCATCCCAACGAAGCCAAGGTTTGATAGCTTCCCAGGCCTTCCATATGCTCTTAATCACAAAGGTGCCTTGAATATGCATAGGTTCTCGCATAATAAGAAGATTTTGAAGACCAATTCCTTTCCAAGTTGGCCTATGAATAGGATAGCCTGAAGAAATATAATTCTTGACAAGTATTTTCCAAGCTTCATCACTTGTGAGAGCATGGATAATCCATTTATCACATAGAGTGAGCCCTTGTTTCTGAGTGGAGAGCAGACCGAGGCCACCAGACTCTCTAGGAAAATAGAAAAAATGCCAAGCAACTCTGTGGAACCCATGACCGTCACCTCCTGAAGCCCAGAGGAAATCTTTGAGAAGGTGCTCCAACTTAAGGTAACAAGCCTTAGAAGGAGCCCAGCATGAAGAATAACAAACATGAGTAGCATCCAAAACCTTAGAACAAATCTGAAATTTCCCCGCAAGAGAGAGAGGTTTAGAAATCCAATATTGTAGCTTCTTTTAAATTTTATCAACCACAAAATTCCATAAATCTACATAAGAGCCTTGAAAAGCAAAGGGAATGCCCAGGAAGTGGAAAACTTCCCCATGCTGAACCCACTTCCAATCAAATTTAGCCAACCAAGGAGCGGCTGGAAGAAAATATTGTCTATAATAGAGGATCTTATGCCATTGAATAGCAGACCTACAGGCCTGACAAAAGGTATTCAAGCATTTCAATGCATTAGAGACATTTTCCTCATCCTTGAGGAGAGTGAGGAAGGAATCATCAGCAAAGTGCCCATTGACAAGCAGGGAAGAAGAATCCAGAAGAGAGATGCCTTGTACTAACCCAGAGGAAACAAAATTGGAAAGTAGGTAACCAAAACCTTCAGCAGCAAGCACATATAGCGCAAGAGCCAGTGGACAACCCTGGTGAATGGACCTAAAAATCCCAAAGGTGTCAGACTTGGAACCATTGATAGAGATGCAAGCGGAGACATCACCAAAAAGAATTTCCATAGACTGCAAAAAATTGGGACCAAAACCAATAGCTTGCAGCATGGCAAGAATTAAATGTCATTCAATGTGATCATAAGCTTTGGAAAAATCAATTTTGAGAAACAATGTGTGTTTCTTGGACTGACAAACCCATTTCATACCCTCCTAGACAACTATAATGTTGTCAAGGATATATCTGGACTTAATGAAACCAGTTTGCTCTAGACGAACAATTAGAGGGAGGAGATGTTTGATCTTAAGAGCTAAGCCTTAGCAATGATCTTCTATGAAACATTCAGCAAGGTGATGGGCCTCCAGTTACAGATATCTTCGGGATCACCAGCTTTAGGTATGAATTTAATATTTCCTTTATTAATAATAGCACCGAGAATTTTATTATGATAGGCTTTGAGATACACTCTATGCAGGTCAAGACCTATATCATCCCATAAATTCTTGTAGAATACCCTATTTATACATGTCATTATTTTTTTGATCATTTATAAGCTTGTTATAAGAATTGGAACCCTGATTAGGGTTAGGGTTGTTTCATGTACCCTAGGAACCTTGTGTGACTTTATTTATGTTCCAAGTGGATGTTAGGAACTCTTGTATACTCTTGCTGCTTATCCTTATGTGCTGTGATGAATTTGATAGAGGTAGGAAACCTACGAACACTAGGTGAGTGGCTCATAGTGGAGGTTGGGGCCCTAAGTGGCTAGCACTAGGGTAACCCACTATGGAGTTGATTAATCCAGTGATAACAATAATAAATTTATGTGAAGGGAATTAAACATTAATAAGATAAGCCTCGCCCATGCCAGTAGTGCTAGCAAAGGCTACAGATGGGAGTGGGAGAAGGCGCTATTGCGATAGCACAATCAGACAGTCTCGTCGCTATGAGAGATGTTCAGTTCTGCATGTGCCTACTTTGGGGTCGAGGCCCATAGTGGCTGACCAGGGTAACCCAAGGGGTGAGGGCTATGCGATGACACTCACCTAGCGTGTCTTAGAGTTTCTACCAATGTGTTTATGTTTTGTATTCTTCTCATGTTTTCAATTATGTTTGGGGAAATGCACTACCCTCTCCTTAGGAATGGCCTAGTTACCACCTTCTTGCGTGGATCAAGGTGTTTATCTCCTGGCATAGGGGAGTGGATCCTTTTTGGGTATTTACGTGGTTGGGTGGTAAAAATATTGAGGTATTTCTCATAGAGTTGTGGATGGATCTTGCTTGTGCTTTCTCCAGATTTGCGAAAGATGAAGACTTTCTTATTGTTCCAAATTGTTAATCATGTAATGATATTTCATTAATGTAACCTCCCAAGAGGAGATGTATGTAAATCAATATTTGATATATTTTAGATGGATGTAATGGGATGGGTAGTTTTAGGAAAAAGGGAAAAGGGATAAACTATCTTTCAATGTAAAAGATGTTTTTACTAAAGAAAAGAAGTGATCTTTGCTTATGGAAAATATGTTAGAATTACGATGTTTCATGGTTATGAAAGAGAATAAAAGAATTGGCTATATTGATATTGTAAATGCAATGATGGTTTATTTCTAAATGGTATGCAACAGTTATTAGGAAAGTTCATTACTTCATGCACACTTGTTTTAAAAGTTTTAAAAGAAAAGAATCTTGAAATGTTAGAAGTTAATTGATTTAGACAAACAAAAGTTTATGTAAAGAATATGTTTGTGACTATGTAATAATGAAAGTTATGGTTAAGCCTTGTTCGTTGGGAAACCTAGAGAGAATCGGTAATTGAAATGTGTAGCTATAGAACTATATATATATATATATATATATATATATATATA
>MU227244.1:11218102-11237497 GCA_018584345.1 Thuja plicata | reverse complement strand
TATATATATATACTCTTAACTGAGTAACCTTTCTAGTTTCTTCCTGTTCCCTGGCGGGGCATGACAACTTGGTATCAGAGCACTAGGTTGCCAGACTGGAACCCAAAGTATATTGGCTCATCAATCTTAGACATTTACACCCATCATTAAAACCATGAACCTAAGATAGGGACTTGAACCTTTAGACTTATCTTTTTTCCTTGTTTTATCCAGGATGCCTCCAGTTACTCGTGGTAGAAGGGATGCCCAAAAAACTCCTTCGAGATCCCACCAGGAAGGGTCTCAAGGGGAAGAATAGTTTGAGGAAGAACAAAGTTGGGAAAATTTTGATAACCACATAGGGGATTTTCAGGGAGCTCAGATGCAAGAGTTACTGCAACAGATATTGCAAAGACTTGATGCAGGCCAGGATAGGGGCCATCGAGATGAGTCTAATGTCTCTCACCACCATGAGAGGGAAAGGGAAAAAATCCCTAGGAGAAGGAATTTGGCAATAGAGGAGGACGCTTTACGAGCTTCTCACATGCGGGATCTCCTTAGAGAAAACCCACCTTGTTTAGGGGAGCACAAAGTGGTGCCACCATGGAAACATGGCTAATTAATTTGGAAAGGTTATTTTCCATGAATCCATACCACAGTAACACCAAGTCTCAGTTTGCAGTTATTCACGTAAGGTACTTTGCCTCTTCTTGGTGGGAAACAGAGAAAGAAAAATTGCACATTGACATAGCCACCTTGTCTTGGGAACTATTCCTAGAACTCTTCAAAGCTTGATTTGTATCTGACCATTGGAGACATGAGCAGGCAGAAGAATTTCACAATTTAAAATAGTTAACCATGTCAGTTGATGATTACGAAAGATGCTTCTTTGAACTCAAAACTTATTTAGGTTATAAGGATGATGAAGCCATGCTTACTCAACCATTCCTTAGAGGACTCAATAGTTGATATTCCAGCCAAGTGCGGGTCTTCGAGCATCAGTCTGTTAGTGAAGCAGTCATTAAAGCTCGTATTTTTGAGTAGAATGCAGCCTTAGGTTTGGGAGGTTAGATGTATAATCCAGGGGGTAATGCCCCTCAATCTTGGTCAGGATACAAAGGAAATTAGTTTTAGGGAACATCTGGCCCTAAGAAGTATCCTTCCTCATCTAAGGGCAGTCATAACCCATAGAAAAAGAAATCCTCTTACAACAACAAGAATAGTGGGTCTCAGTCAGGAAATGGCCACAACTGGCAGCGTAACAAACGCTATCCAAATTCTCAACCATCATAGAATTCATAACAGAATAGTAGTCGAGGCGGTTTTCAACTGTCAAGTGCTCATGGGTCTGGGAAGAGTTTTTTAGAAATACAGGGTGTTATTCTTGTGGACAACATGGCCATATTGCAGTAAACTATCCTCAGAAATCAACACCGGCTTCTAGTTATAAGTAGGCCACCTTAGAAACAACCATCGGGGATGCTGGTAGATCTCACAAGGTGTTTTCTATGTTGGATCAAAAGCAATAATAACATCAGGGTTCAGTCATTGAAACTCTAGGTTTGTTAGGGGGTATTTCTACCACTATTTTGTTTGATTCAAGAGCCACCGACTCTTTCATTTCACCTTCTCTAGTTAAGCAATGCGGGATAATGGCAGTAAGGTAGGTAGATAAATGGCAGGTCAAGCTAGCCTCTGGGGCAAGTATAGCCTCTTAATCTTGTATCCAAAATTGTGAATTAGCACTTGGACCTTTTTCCACCCTTATAGACCTTTGAGTGATTCCCTTAGGCTCTTATGGAGTAGTCTTGGCGATGGAGTGGCTAGAGGCTCACGAATCCATTATAGATTGTAAAGTGAAAAGCATCCAGTGTTATGATGCTGCAGGACAAAAGAGGAAGATCATTGGGGTTTAGCAACCCATCTCCCTCTGCATGATATCTGCAATGCAACTCAAGCGGTGCATGCATAAAGGATGCCAATTGTTTGTAGTTTTAGTTAATGACTTGGAAGAAGGGGAAGGTGTAAACATAACTCTTAATCACCCCTTGCTTCAAGAATTTGTAGACATTTTTCCCAAGGAAATTCCTGGAATGCCTCCTAAAAGGGACTTTGATTTCTAAATAGATCTTGTGCCAGGAGCATAACCAATCTCTAAAGCTCCATACCGCATGACCACGCAGGAACTTGGGGAACTTCAGTTGCAGCTAGAAGAACTTTTGGGAAAGGGATTCATCAGACCTAGTGTATCCCCATGGGGTGCTCTAGTAATCTTCGTTAAGAAGAAAGATGGGACTCTCTGATTGTGCATTGATTACCTATAGCTTAATAAAGTCACCATTAAGAATAGATATCCTTTGCCTCGCATCAATGACCTATTTGATCAAATGAAAGGGGAAAAATTATTTTCAAAAATTGATCTTAAATTAGGCTATCACCAGCTGAGAATTCATGAGGTTGATATTCACCGTACAACTTTTTGTACTCAGTATGGCCACTATGAGTTCACAGTAGTACCATTTGGGCTAACTAATGATCCCTCTATTTTTATGAGCTTGATGAACGGGGTGTTCAAAACCTATTTGGAAAAATTTGTGATAGTATTATTGGATGACATCTTAGTATTCTCAAAAACAATGGAGGAACATGAAGATCACCTTCACCAAGTGTTGCAATGCTTAAGGGAAAATCAAATTTATGCTAATCCAGATAAATGTGATTTTTTTCTAGACAGAGGTTAAATATCTGGGTCATGTCATCTTAGGGAGTGGCATTGCAGTTGACCTTGCAAAGATTTAGGTTATAGTAGAATGGCCAACTCCGAATAATGTATTTGAGGTCCATAGGTTTATGGGGTTTGCAGGGTATTATCAGAGTTTTGTCAAGGGATTCTCTTAGATAGCTCACCCTATCACTTCCTTACAGAGAAAAGGAAAGAAATTTATTTGGTCAGAGAAATGTGAGGCTTCCTTTTGATGTCTGAAAGAGAAGTTGACCAATGCACCCATGCTAACAGTTCCAGAACCCTCAAGAAATTTTTTGGTTTGTATTGATGCCTCTCTAGAAGGTATTGGGGCAATCCTTAAGTAAGAAGGACAAGTTATCACTTATGAGTCTCAGAAGCTAAAGGACCATGAGCTTAACTACCCCACCCATGACCTAGAATTGGCAGCAATTATTCATGCCTTAGTGAAATGGAGGCACTTCTTGTTAGGGCACAATTTTGAACTCCATACGGATCACCGCAGTCTTCAATATATTTTCACTCAACCTAACCTCAATGCTAGACAACGCAGATGGATGGAATTCTTGTGTGAATATGATTTTGAGGTTAAGTATATCCAAGGGAAAACTAATGTGTTGGTTGATGCCCTGAGCCAGCACAGGCATACCTTGACATCAAACTCCCTCAGCATGGACTTGGGAAACCGAATCTAGTAAGCCCTCATTACAGACTTCATAATATCCCTAGAAATATTATTTCTAATCGAGATCTAGTTTTAACATCTGCACTTTGGACTTCCCTACAACAAGATTTAGGGACTCAACTCAACTTTAGCTCAGCCTCTCACCCAGAGATGGATGGTCAAACTGAGCGGGTTAATCAGGCTCTTGAAGATATGCTTAGGATGTATGTGATGGATAGGCAAACCCTTTGGGAAGATTACTTATACTTGGTTGAATTTACTTATAATAATGGATACCATAGCTCCATCGGTATGTCTCCATTTCAGGCCTTGTATGGTCATCCTTGCTGCACCCATTTGAGCTGGGATCGATTGGAAGATAGGGTACTCCTTGGACCAGAAATTTTATAGGATATGGAACAATAGGTAGAGTGGATCAGGGAACACATTATTACCGTACAGGATAGACAAAAGAAATATGTTGATGCTCACAGATCAAATGTTCATTTCCCTCAAGGAGACAGAGTGTTCCTTAGGGTGAGACCGCAAAAGAGTCATATCCATTATGAAAAAGGCTCTAAGCTGGCACCCCAATTTGTTGGTCCCTTTGAGATCCTTAAAAGGATAGGACTAGATGCTTATCGACTTGTCTTTCCACCCAGCCTCGCTCATATTCACAATGTATTTCATGTTTCTGTACTTAGAAGATATATTCCTAATTTGACTCATGTCCTGGACTAGAATGCTTTACAGGTAGTGGACAGGCAGCTGGCTTTGGAGCTGGTATGTATTCTACAACAACAGACTCTAACCCTCAGGGGTCGTACTATAGATCAGGCAAGGGTCCAATGGGATCCTAATGATGAGGCCTCAAAAACTTGGGAGGATGCTGCTAAACTTAGAGTTCACTATCCTTATCTATTTGTAGGCTTCCAGGAGTAAGGATAATTTTAGGGGGGAGGATGTAATACCCTCTCGGATGACTATACTATTATTTTTGAGTTGGACATTTTGACATAAACTATATGATTTTAGTTGTTTTCATTTTGGTAGATCTAGATGATATTATGCTTAGTTAGATGTTTTGATATATATGTGTTCATGATTATGTCTTTATGAAAAAGAATTAGTATATGCAATAAATGGAATTCTAACCTTTCCCACTTATAATGTGTTATTTTGACTAACATTCTTTCAAGAAAATTTTATGATGTTTTAATTTTGGCATATATGTCAGATGTGTTTTCATGACTTGGGACAAAGTCTTAGTTACTCACTTAGCTGAGGTCCACATGATGTATCGATACTGGTAATTTGTTTGCAATGTCTTATATATGTATATATGTGTGTTTCTATGCACATGTATCTCTCCTTGGTGATGTAGGATTGGATATATTGAGCATCGTCTCCACCTGGCTTTACAGGTCTGAGCGTTCTCTCTAAATCCTCGATCGATGTTGTGACGGAGATAACACCTGGTTCCACAAGACTAAGCCTTACCTTGATCCTTGTTCCCGGGTTGGGTCCTTTTGGGAATAGTCTTTTATTATGGATTGGTGTTCATTTATTGATGCTTGGCATTTGGTCAATTGTGGATATTTGTATTGTCCCTAGAGCTAGGTGAATATTATTTGTGGTTGAATTGTTGTTTAATAATTATTGGATGGTATGATGGAGTTATATATGCATGGTAATATACATTTTCTAATGTATTTAAATAATGTGTGATTTTAATAATATGTTCTTGGTTATATATACACATAGGCATATGGGTGCACACATATGCATATGTCTATATATAAATATATTTATGTACTTCTATAAATATTTTTATATTAATGTTTTAATAATTGGATGTGTGTATGTAATTATTCATTATATGCCTTTCTTGTTTTAAGAAAAGAAAATTAATTATCTTATGAAATTACATTATTCTATTAATAAGGAAAGTAATTAATCAAAGTAAAAGATGGAATAAATAATAATAAGTTACCTTAAGCATGAAATAAAACATAAAGTAACTAAGGAGGTAATTTAACTAAAGTGTTCTCAGGAAATTACCTATGCTTTAATATTATCTAAGGACTATTATGTTCAAAACTAATAGCCAGTAAATAGTTACGGATGGTTGCATCGGTTGAACTTCCCAAGAAACCAATCCTGCAACATATTTATATTAAGGGAATATAGTAAGTAGGAGTTAGGAGAAGGATGGAGGAAAATTATACTCAGAGAACTTTATACTTATCTGAAAACTATTAGTAGGGTAGAGGGAAACATTGGGAGAGCATCCGATTGGTTAAAAGGCTGGAGGAGCATAGGCTTGGGAGAATTGATTTGGATTGCGTCAAAGGTTCTCTACAGGACTCCAAGTAGGCTTTACCTAGGAAAGAGCATCCTATCTATTTAATTGCTATGATTGTTTACTGTCTTCTGTGGTTATATGAACAATGGAATTCTTTTGTGTGTATTTAAATGTTTATGCTTTCTCATATGAATGCAATAATGAAGTATGCTTGATAATGAATTTAGTTTATGAGTTTTTGTATATTGTACTTCTCTATTAATTTCCTTCTTAGAATGTATTTTCTTTTTGATAGAACCCCATTCTGTAGATGTTATGTAGACTATCTTCTTAGTTAGAACCTTGTCTTTGGTGGTCACCTTTTTGCACATTGCATGTTCGGGCAGAAACTAAATAGATTTTCCATAAGGGTGGATGGGTTTGAGGGATGCTTTAGAAGGGGAACTGAGGAATACCAACTGGGTATCTCTCTAATTTTACCTTCTGGGCCTCCATCTTATCTAGTTTTACCCGGATGGTCAAATCTGAAGGTTGTTGTTTGGAGGATGCACAGGCCCTGACCACCTACGTAAAACTGGGTACCACCTACGCAGGATGCATGACCACCTATGTAGGAAGCACCACCTACATAGGTTGTGCCACCTACGTAGATTAGGTCACCACCTGCATAGCTTAGAGCACCACCTGCGCAGCTTAGGGTTCCATCTGCGCAGGAGTCTTCCAGTTGATGTTTTAGGGTTTTCAGAAGGGTTTAGGGTTTGGTTTTGACCCAGGGTTGGCTCTAGAAATTTTTCTTACTTTTAGAATACCCTATTTATACATGTTTTTATGTTTTTGATCATTTATAAGCTTGTTATAAGATTTGGAACCCTAATTAGGGTTAGGGTTATTTCATGTACCCTAGGAGCCTTGTGTGACTTTATTTATGTTCCAAGTGGATGTTAGGAACTCTTGTATACTCTTTCTACTTATCCTTATGTGCTTTGATGAATTTGATAGAGGTAGGAAACCTAGGAACACTAGGTGAGTGGCTCATAGTGGAGGTCGGGGCCCTAAGTGGCTAGTACCAGGGTAACCCACTGTGGAGTTGATTAATCCAGTGATAAAAATAATAAATTTATGGGAAGAGAATTAAACATTAATAAGATAAGCCTCACCCATGCTGGTAGTGCTAGCAAAGGCTATAGATGGGAGTGGGAGAAGGTGCTATTGCAATAGCACAATCAGACAGTCTCATCCCAATGAGAGATGTTCAGTTTCGCATGTGCCTACTTGGGGGTCGGGGCCCAGAGTGGCTGACCAGGGTAACCCAAGGGGTGAGGGCTATGCGATGACACTCACCTAGCATGTCTTAGAGTTTCTACCGATGTGTTTTATGTTTTTTATTCTTCTCATGTTTTCAATTATGTTTGGGGAAATGCACTACCCTCCCCTTAAGAATGGCCTAGTTATCACCTTCTTGTGTGGATCAGGGTGTTTATCTCCTAGCACAGGGGAGTGGATCCTTTTTGGGTATTCATGTGGTTGGGTGGTAAATATTTTATTGAGGTATTGCTCGTAGAGTTGTGGATGGATCCTGCTTGTGCTTTCTCCAGATTTGCGGAAGATGAAGACTTTCTTATTGTTCCTCAATGTAAATCATGTAATGATATTTCATTAATGTAACCTCCCAAGAGGAGATGTATGTAAATAAATATTTGATATATTTCAAATGGATGTAATGGGATGGGTAGTTTTAGGAAAAAGGGAAAAGGGATAAACTATCTTTCAATGTAAAAGATGTATTTACTAAAGAAAAGAAGTGATCTTTGCTTATGAAAAATATGTTAGAATTATGATGTTTCATGGTTATGAAAGAGAATAAAAGAATTGGCTATATTGATATTGTAAATGCAATGATGGTTTATTTCTAAATGGTATGCAATGGTTATTATGAAATTTCATTACTTTATGCACAGTTGTTTTAAAAGTTTGAAAAGAAAACAATCTTGAAATGTTAGAAGTTAATTGATTTAGACGAACAAAAGTTTATGTAAAGAATATGTTAGTGACTATGTAATAATGAAAGTTATGGTTAAGTCTTGTTCATTGGGGAACCTAGAGAGAATCTGTAATTAAAATGTGTAACTTTAGAACTATATATATATATATACATAGACTCTTAACCGAGTAACCTTTCTAGTTTCTTCCTAGTTCCCTGGCGGGGCATGACAAATGACACTGCCTTTACCAAATTTATGTTGAGAAGAAAACACAAAGTCATCAAGCCAAATGACACAACAGGCAGAAGAGAGAAAAAATTCAGAAATTTTAACTTCCTGCATACACAAAACATCCAGACTATGAAGTCTGCAACAAGTATCCTGAACATAGTACTTTCTAGAGAGGTCAGTTAGACCTTGAACATTCCAGGATAAAAAAATTCATGAAAACTCTTGCATATCTTCCTCGTCCTCAAGAGAGGATAAACTATTATGCAAGAAGTTTGGAATGGAACCAATGCTAGTGGTTAAATCTCTAGAGGAGACATACCACCACTTTTCATTTGTGTCTTCCACATGACCATCAAGGCTGCGAGACCGATGCAAATTCTGCAAGAAAACAATTGAATAAATAACTTGTAGAGTGCGCACCACTACTGGGGTGGTAGACCATGCATCTAGAGATTTTCCCTACGAAGTAGGTTTTGACATTTGTGGAACTAGCGGTGGCCCTTCGGTGGTAGGTGATTTCTCTCCAGCCAGAGGGGCTGGCAGAGGAGAAGAAGTGGAAGTGGCGGCTGCCTGCTTGGGATCTGAAGAGGTTTTTCCTTTTCACACAACTGTATTCCATTCTTTCTTCTTCCCAGCCTCTAAAATTTTAGTAGGCATTTCCTTTGGCTATGGCTTGACCCAAGGAACAGCCAAAGGGAAATCCTTAATCTTATGCTCAGCTGGCTGACACCTATAACAAGTGTTCGACGGGTTCAAATAAATTACCTTCTAAGAAAAGGTATGAGTACCGACCTGTATCTCAATAGAGTCTTTGAGTTCCTTGGAAAGGTCGACCTCAATACAAACACACTTCTGTGGACGGGAATTGAAAAATTTATCATGCTCCATGATAATGACTTTGCCAAGGGTTTTGGCAATAGACTCAATAAATGGCCAACATGGCAATGGGAGACCTGGAAACTCAACCCAGACAGGAACCCTAAGTTTCTTGTCATCCGAGATGGTGAAGTCTCGAGACCACTTTTGGAAAATAAGCAAAGAGGATTAAAATATCAAAGGCCCCCGGCTAAAGATCACCTCCGCTTTGGAAGGGTTAGAAAAATGAAATAGGAAAAAACCTTTAGTAAGGTTTTGAACACCTTCAAGGTGGACTTCATGAGGAGTTCAGCTCTTGTTGACCCACTCTTTGAGAATACTTTCAAGTGAAGTGCGACCCATAAAATACCCTATCAAGGTATTTTTCTCTAACCAATCACAAGAAGCATCAAATTCTTGCATGTTAAGCACAATATCAGGGTTACCTCATGGAAGACCTTCGGGAAGAAATTGCGCGGTCGCTTGTTTAAAGGAGGCACCATGACTTTCCAAAGTATCAACTCAAGCACCAGCATCAACTGATGGGCCGAAGTTGGTTGAAGCCATTATAAACTAACCCTAATAATAATTCCTGCAGTAAATGCATTGTGACAAGTGGAAAACTCAGGAAACAAATCTCAGAAAGAAAGTCGTACACATGAAACCCTAGTAGAGCCCAAAAACCAAATTTATTTAATGTTTTTTTGAGCTTGACAACAAATAAATTAACAATGAAATCATGCTCATTAATTTTGATTTGATAAAAAAGATCTTTTCATATTTAGGTTTAATTTATATGTCATTTGATATAATGTTATTAATAATTTTCAAACAAGGTTTTATTAAGGATATTTGGTAATTTTTAAATTGGAAGAGTATGTGTGTTTGTTTTCCTGAATAATTGTTAATGACCATTTTTAAGCTATGAGGGATGAAAAGAAGAGTCGATTAATTTAGTTAATTTAATTAAATATTAGACATATTCTTTTATATGGTTATTTGTTGGACAATTGGGAACTGTTTATATCATCTCTAGCTTATATGTGTAATGGCTTTCTGTTATTTCTGCATAGTGTAAATGATGTTTCTTCCTTAAGTGATTGTTTTCTATGCTATGGGTGTCTGGGAATTAGAGTTCCCTAGAAATAATACAGAGGCTAGGGGTGAATTTTATTTGTGTTTGATGATGTGATGTGTGTACATTATATTATTACCCTAAACTAACCATATGAGCTATATTGATTATGTTATCTGAGAGTGTATATCCTTGTGATCGTTCTTGTTATGTGTGGGGAACTGGATTGGGTATACCTGTATTTGAACCTATGCTAGATCTATGTAGGATCTATGAGCCTAGGGTAGGTTACCTAGTTGTGTAGTGGGGGGTGGCTTGCAATAAGTGTTGGGGCCCGCAAGTGGCTACTAGGATCACCTATTTTAAGTTATCTTAATAAGTGAAAACTTAATGTGTAACTGAGAAATCTTAAAATGAATTAATAAGATGTGTTTCCTCACCCATGCTTGAGCACTATTATGGGCTAAGATGGAGGATGAGATGATGTTTTCCACCTTGAAGGGTGTGTGTCTGGCATAGTTAGTGACTTTCTCTGTTTGAGAGGTCATTGATACCATGTATGGTCACTTGAGTGTCAAGATCCATTGGGATTACTAGGACAAAACTTAAGGGTTAGGCGTACATGATGAAACCTTCCTATACACAGTCTGGATTTCCTACGTGTGTTAGTTGCCTTTGGATTAGTGAGTCTTACCTTTCATTATGTGTAGTACACTTGGAGTTAGAGAGCTTTCAAGATCCCCTTGCTTAGTGGTTACTTCCTTCTTTGGATTTGGATACTCGAGTGGGGTCTATTATTATCTCCTTAGCATGGTGGGGAGGAATTTTATAGTTCCACACGGATGGGTGGTAGTGATTCTTTACCATTTCAGATTCGACGTCCTTGTTCCAGTGCTTGATGATACTTATGCATTTGAGCTCTTTATGATTCTTCATTGGTGGTTATGTACTTATCCTTCATTATATTGTAATCTTGTATTAGTGTGTCGCATGTGATACCTAATCTAGATATTGTATTATATTATTATAGTGTTTAATACATACCCTGCGACATGTGTAGTGGATGTGAGTTTATGTGGGTTTCATGGTTACCCATGAGGATTGTAATTATTATTTGTAAGTTGTATTTGTTACTTCTATTTATATGGAATGTTTTGTTATGTTGTTTAGTTGAGTTTTACTTTTATGTAATTCAACATCATGGAACTCTTGAGTCTTGTATCTATGTTGGTGTATGTTTATGTGAGTAAATGGTAATTTCTTCCACATTAATATATGTCTTATTGTGTAAACTTTAGAAAAAATTGTTCATCAAAGTTAGTATCATGTTCTAGGTTAATCTCTCTTGGGTTCCCTGGTGGGGTGTTACATGGTGAATGTAGAGGTGGAAGAAGAAAATACAATAGGAGAAAATTTAGGTGAATCTTCTAATCCAATATTGGATACAGGTATGTGTTCATAGCCAAATGAAACTTATTCTGATAAAGAACTTGATCTTTTTGTATTAGCAGGTTACTCTTTAAATCATTTAGATTTTCTTCCTGCAAATAGAGTAATAGATTTTATTGCACATCAAACACCACAAATTAGTAATGTTAATCATAATGATAAAGGAATTGAAATTCAAACCCCAATTAAAATTTATATTCAAACCCCGATTAAATTTGACAATCAAATGAAAATTGAAATCAACAATGTGGATGAAGACATGGAAACACCAATTGAGAAAGAAACCCCTTTGAATGATAATCAAATGAATGAACAATTTCAAATTAAAAGTGATGTGATAGAAAATCTATGTGGTTTGGTTTTATGGAGATAGATTGGGACACACATGACTAGATTGTTTAGACAATTTTTTTTATAATAAAATATTTGGGTTTCAATGTCCATTAATGTTACAACTAATTAAAATGACTAAAATGTGAAAAGTGATGAAGAGGTTAGGAATTTATGTGAAATCCAAGAACAAGGATGAGTCTCTAAAACAAGTTGTATCAACATTTTCTAGTGCCTTTGACACAATCAAAAATAAAAGTCATTCTAAAGATAGGAATGTAACACGACAAGAAATAACAACTTTAGTAAAAAAAAAACTACTTCTGATAAAAGAATGATAACAAACTTAAGTGGATATTTTAATATTCATCGTAAAACTTTAGAAAGAGTTTGAAAGAGAAGAGTTAACTTTGAAAGTGATCCAGAAAACCATTTGTGGATCTTTAGTGGTAGACTCTTGAGGTCTGACATGAAACTTACTGGTGAATTCAAAACTTTGATTGAAAATTTTTTGCACGATAATACAAGAGTATCACCTAATGCTAGAGATATTCTTAAATTAAGAGTTGGCTCAAAAATTTGTGATCCACATCCAAAACACCTTTTGTATATGACTCAAACTAAATTGTATAGAAAAACATTAATGTTAAGGTGTTAAGTATTAGTATTAGTCAAAGATATTTTGAAAAATGTAAACCATGGTATGTAAGGATTAACAAGGAAAGAGTCACGTGTTGTTGCAAAACTCATGTTCAATTTTGTTATCATTATGATGTATTTTGATCTATATGTTCTACCATTCATACTAATGAAATATTGCAGGAATGTGGTATTAATATACCACCTCAAACTGTAAAGGAGTGTATATCAAGTTTATTATGTAACCCACCTAATGAGCATTTTTTTTCTTTTGAAAGCATGTGTTTCTAGTGTATGTGATGTATGTGGAAATCTTGCATTATTAGATGAATGTTTGCATGAAAATATTTCAATTGATTTTGGACATCAATTAGTTGATGTAAAAATATATAAAACTATTGAGTATCCATTGAAGGATGGAAAGGTTCAAAAATGGTGTGATCTAATTACTGAAAAAGTTAGTGTTCATGCATTTATAAATGAATTCAAGAGTAAGGTTGTACCTAAATATGTGAAAAACTCTCAAAATTCTAGATGGCTTGATCGACAATTTCACATATGCAAGAATACATTTCCAACTGGTAGTATACTTTTAGTCGTTGACTTTATAGATAATTACACACTTGCACCACAAGATGAGATCCAATCCCAATATTGTATTCAGTGCAAGTAACAATTTTTGTTCATATTGTCTATAGGCATGCACCTAATAGTACAGAAGAGGATCAAAACATTTTGAGAGAATATCATTTTTATATGAGTGATAATAAAGTACACTCATTAGAGTTTATCCAATATTGCTTTAAGAACTTTTATGAGAATTTGAGGAGAGATAAATTCATATAACACAACATCTAATATGCTCAAATAATATCACAGGGCAATTCAAGAAACCTAGAATGTTTTATTGGTTGAGTAGAACACATAAGAAAATTAATATCCAACATATTTGGAGTTTTTTTTAGGATGGACACGGTAAAGGAGAAAACGGTGGTGTCAGTGCATGTTTTAAGAGAGCCCTTTGTAGAGAGCAACTCAAATTTGAGGGAAAAAAAAAAATTTAAGATGCACATGCAATTTTTGAATGGTGTAAAATAAGTTTGTCTACATGATAAAGTCAGAACTCTACAATCAGACATTTATTTTGGCTAGTTGCAGAGAATAATATCCTTTCAAGATATGAGTGTGATACAATCAGTGGGTCAGCTAAATGGCATTCATTTAGGTGTTCTAATTCTAGCACTTGGACTATATGGACTAGGGAGCTTGCATGTTTTATTCAATTTTGTGTTGCAGATGAATGGGAAGAATGCAAGAATATGGAATGGGTTGAAAAATGGAAACAAAAATCCTTAACACCTAGTGAGACACATTATTAAGATGATATAAGAAATGAAGACCTAGATCATGCATTTGCATCAGAAGATTATGATTGTGTTTCAGACCTCATACAACCTGGTAATTTAATTTTTTTTCTTGTAAAAATTTAAATTATATTATTAATGTATGTCATATAATTTATTATTTTATTTGAATTAAAAGTCAAAGAATTTTTATTTGTACATGTACTTAATTTTTTTTGTAGGACATGTGTATGTTGTTGTTTCTTTTGAGGATAATGAAGATTAGACTGAGTATTGGCTAGCTCGATGTGTAGAACTTAAGAAAAAGTTGATATTTCATGAAGTAGATGATGATGGTTGTTGGTACATGGATATGCAAATACCTAAAAAGAAGGAATGGTTTGCCAAATTTTGAAGACTACCAATTAGAAAATAAGATTATACACTATTCCCATTTGGTAATGGAAACAAATATCAAATTGGAAAGATACAAAAGGAGACCTGCTAATAAAATATTATGGACACTTTCAATGGAAGATCATGAGGCAATCATAGACACATTGTAGAAAATAGAGGATGTTGATGGTACATTAGGTTGAATCAAATTTATACATGTAAGTTTTTGTTAAATTTTTTATTTTTATATGTAGTTCTATATGTAGATGTCTTCTTTCAAGTCTCATATGTAGAGATAATTACTTTGGTTTTCAGTGGTCAAGTACAACTGGACAACATAGATGTTAGTCAACTTGTGCATTTTACAAATTTTGGCTAATCAAAGTTGTAATACTAGGTGAGTGCAATTCATTTATTTAACTTTTGGATCCTAGATTTAAATTTTCAACATAAATGATAATTGACAAGTTAAATGAACTTTACAATTGAATACATATTTTCTAACATTTCAACATTCATTTTTATGATGTAGGGCCTCTAGAAGAACATAGACATAAACTATTTATGTAGTTCAATGCACACTTGTATTCGTCCAAGTTTGGTTTTATAAAACACACGAGTTCACTTTTATTCATCCAATTTTGTTTTAAGTATAAATTCAATGCATAGTTGTATAGTCCTATGTTCACTAATGTATAATGATATAGTTATTTGTACATCCATTTTTCATAGTTCAAATTAATATGTCATGTTTAATAACATGATATGTTTATAGTTAATCTTGAAGTCAATATTAGTTACATCTATATTGTTTCATGTCAGTTATATAATAAGTTATTTGATTAATGGTAGTTTTAAAATCAATTTCTCTTGTCAATTACATAAATAAATAGCTACTATTAATGATAAAATTATAATTGATATTTAGATAAACTCATATATCTAGATTCAAACCACTATTTAAAAAAATCATGATAGGATTTAAAAAGTCCATGAATAAGATAAATAACATAGAAAGTCCTTGAATAATATGTATCATAATGTCCATCATATCAACTCATGATATATATAATCACACAACAAAGTCCTAATCTAAGAACAAGTCCAAATAATATGATAACAAGTATTGATAATGCAAGTCCAAATAACATGATAATAAGTCCCAATAACATGTATAACACGTGACATCATAAAATTTACACCATATAATAACATAACAGGGTCTAACATGTGACAAAAAGGAGTGAAATAATGTATATAATACATATAATCTAACTTTTCTCATCGAGCTGATCTGCAATCCTCTTCACTCCTCGTGAAGGTGAGTGGGATGCACCATTATGTCCTATGTTCTCCTAAGTGCCCTCATCCTCCTGTACATTTTTAAAATATCACATCAGAAGACTATGTGTGTTAAATTCAAATGACTTGCATAATTCACTTAAAAAATAAAAGTAATATTAATGAACATTTAAAATTTTACCATGCGCACATGCTCAGTATTGCCCTCAATGAGACAAGGAGGTCCTCTCTCGGCAATGTCAAAAGTGGATGTAGTCAAGTCCTTTAAAAAAGAGTGAAATAATGTATAATTTAAATGACTTGCATAATTCACTTAAAAAGTAAAATTAATATTAATGAACATTTAAAATTTTACCATGCACCCATGCTCAATAATCCCGCCAGTGGGACAAGGAGGTCCTCTCGGCAACATCAAAAGTGGATGCAGTCAAGTCCTATAAAAAAGAGTGAATGCATGTATAATTCAAATGACTTGCATAATTAACTTAAAAATCAATAGTAATATTAATGAATATTTAAAATTTTACCATGCGCCCATGCTCAATAATGCCCTCAGTGGGACAAGGAGGTCCTCTCTTGGCAACATCAAAAGTGGATGCAGTCAAGTCCTATAAAAATAAACATTACAAAATTTTGATAATCCAGTATAAAAGATACGTACACAATAGACAATGCAAAATTAATTTTTTAACCACGAACACAAAGGACAATGTCAATGGTTTCATTTGGCTCAATCCTATAGCCACACCAAGATTCATGGTGGTGTCAACCTAAACAAAATATACAAAGCATGAATCAAACTTGCATATACATAAATCTTAAAGTATATAACTTGTAAAGAAGAAAATGGAGGTCTCTAGATAGGGTTTTGAACAATGAAGATTTGCACATAAATGAAACCCTATGCCTCCATTAATCCTCTTATATTTAATTTGTAATTGATAAGGGGTGTAAATATCGAAAATGTTTGTAAAGGAAAATGGAATAAAATACATACCTCCAAAAAAGAACCTTCTTAAAACCCTGTCAGACGGTCTCAAAAACTGTTGATTTCTTCGATCCTGAACCGAAACCGCGAGATCTACGAAATCCAAAAATATTTTTTAGATCTAAGAAAGGCCGACCTTGACCCAGAACAGAAAAGTCAAGCTTGACCCCAAAATGTCACCCTTGACCCCAAAATGTCGACCTTGACCTGCACAGTTCCGACGGAAAATCTGTTTCCGAATCCCGAAAGTTTTTTGAAAAGGGTATCTGAATCTGCACTTAAATTCATTGTTCTAAATTTGTACCTGTAAGAAAAATGGATTTGTTTGTTGGGGGGAAGGGTTTTTCCTTGGTCAAAACCTGGTTTTGGAATTAACCTTAAATATGTAGTTGAAATTGCAGAAATAAACAAAGTAAATGAAATAATTCACCTTGCTCATGTAAAAATCCCTTGTGGAGGATTTGAATCCTTGAATCCACAAGTATGAATGCTTGAAGTTGTTTTAACCTTGTAGAAGAGTATGAATTTGATCTACCATTCCAATTCATGGCTCCATGGAAGTAGATGTGCTCAAGTACTTGAATTGAGAATGTAAGAGTGTAGATGTCTTAAATGCTTGAGAGATCTTGAGATTGCTTGATAACTTGTAGATAATAATGGATTGCCTTCCGATCACCTCATGATTTCTTAGGATTGCTTTCTTAGATCTCTTAGTCTTAGAGAAACGAGAGAGGAAAGCCCTTCTTTTATAGTGATCTTGGGCATAAAGGCCGATATAGAAAATAATAATTAAGGGTCCATGGCACAAAACTCTAGAGAGGTGCACATGGAGAGGAAATTAATTTAAGGTCTTGACACAAAACTCTAGAAGGGGTCCACCCTTAAGGTAGAAATAATTATTTAAGAGCCCTGTCACAAAATTCAAGGTAAGGCCAACCCCAAAGTTAATCTGAGCATTAGGCACAACACTCGAGAAAGGCTAATCACAAATAATAAATCATGAATCCTACACAAAGCTCGAGAAAGGTCCACCTCAAATATTAATTTGAGAATTCGACTGTTAACTCAAGAAATAATGGCCCCAAAGAGGGAAAAGATGAAATTTTGACAAAACCCCGAAACTGGGAACCAACCCCAAGGACACTAGACCCTGGGGTCAAGGTCGAGGTCAACCCTAACCTAGGTCAGGGTCAAGGTTGACCCTGACCTAGGTCAATGTCGAGGTTGACCTTGAACCAGAGGGTTAGGACCTTGATAAATGTGCCCAAGTCTCAAAAATAGAGAGAAAAGGAAGAAAAGAGGGGTAAAATAGGAACATAAGCACATGAAACTCCACGGAAGCATGAAAGTGTCTAAATCAGGACCAAAACAGCATACTAGGGAGGGCTAAAAGGTCTCAACATGGATTGCGTCCATTTTAAGATGATACATAACTTCACTATAAATTTATCGAACAAAATCATTTACATTAGATGTCTGACACATAGCCAATGTCACTGATGAGTCGGGATGTAAATGTGATGCAGCATGAGACAATCCAAAATCCTACAAGTGCAAAACAATAAGCACTAATAAAATTTGTATACAAATTAGTAAAGCACTTAAAATTAATGAATGAAAAACATACTTTGGGGTTGAAGCAAGAAGATGAGTCCAGTTAAGGTGAAACTTTTTAACTTAGACATTTTTCCAAAATTGTACTTCAGGAAATGGGGTGACATTTTCAAAAAGTGGGGTAACATTCTGCTTTGGGACCCCGAGCCTTAATTCAATTGTCACCTCATAGGACACGAGGTCCCGAGGCTAACAGGGTCCCGCTCAAAATGGGGTGACATTTAAAACCCTGCCCCATTTCAGAATGGGGTGACGTTTCAAACGTGACCCTGTTTCAAAAACTATAAAAAAAAAAATTCAAACTATTATTGTCATTTTCACTAAGCGCAATCCCACTCTAGAGCTCTACCCCCTTCTTTTTTAGGCCAAATCACTTCAAGTAATGACGTTTTCAACTTTTTTTTACTTTTATTGTCATTTTTTAATTTTTTAGTATTATTTACTATTTTTAGCTATTTTTCTAATAAAATTTGTTGTTGTTTTTTTTCCTTCAGAGCTGCATCTCTTCGCTTTCCATCTACACCACCTATAGCTCTTCGCTTGCCGTCTGCACCATCTTTAGGTAGGTCTTTTTTTTAATATATTCAGTTTAATTATTTTTTTGTTATTTTTTTAATAGTATTTATTGTTACTTTTATTATGAAAAATGCATGTCAAATTTATTTAGTAAATTATTGTGCATAAATGTTAAAATTAGTTTAATAAATGTATTTAATTTTTTCTTGTATTTAGTATATATAGATGTAATTTTGTTTATATTTTTTTCTGAAAATATATAAACCACACATGTAGATTATAAAAATTAAAACAAATGAGAAACCCACACCACATACCTGAAACACATAACTTGTAATTGTAACCTTAAAATTTTAACACATAATAGAAACCCTAGTTAAGACATTTTATAAAAACAATAGGTAATCTGCATTAAACCAGTTCCACTAGATCTTAAGATAAAATATTTACATCTTAGAGACTCTAGACTATAGCCCTAGTATGTATATTAATGGGTCTTAAGGGGTCACAGGATCTATTATGACCCCTTAGTACTTATGAATGGGTAATACCACCCCTTAAGACCACTTTGGCCGCATTAAAAGCCCTTAGGACCTATTATGCACCATAAGGGGTCATAAGACCCATTAGGCCCCGTTTGTTTCGTGGAATTGGAATTGACTCAAAACCTTATTATCACAAAACTAGGTTTTGAAATTCTGGTTTTGCATCTTCAGGTTATAATTTGGACCATTTGGTTGACTTGGAAGATGGATTAGTCAATCCATCTTCTACGTTTGGTTGCCAATTTCGAAATTGGAATTGGAATTGACAAATTCCAACTTCCGCGTTTGGTTCACAATTTTGAATTGGAATTAGAATTAGACACTCCATGTTCTATGTTTGGTTCTACATTTTGAATTGGAATTGGAATTCGACAAAGACTTTATAATTTTTTATTATTATTGAATAATGTTTAATTTATATTGTGATTGATTTTGTCCA
>MU227244.1:11177066-11209630 GCA_018584345.1 Thuja plicata | reverse complement strand
GGTGGTAGAAAGAAATCCTTGTGGAGTCCTAATATAGCCCTCAACACCTTGTGGAAGTATCAGCTGATTGTCTCTCCTGAGTGCCCAAAGTTGTGGGCAATCTTGTGGTTCCTCAGATTGTGGCCAATGGTGTGGAGGAAAATCACAAGTTGTTCTTCTAATGTCAAGTGTATCGTATCTGTCAAGGTTCCTTTCAGCCTTAGGATAGTAGCTAGACGAAAGAAGGCTCCCCTACTCATGCAAATTTGATCATGACAATCCACATTGTTGGAATGAATAACCATTCTATAAAAAAAAATTCCTTTTCTTTTTCGTTTACCCATTTGTGCACTGCCCTCTCGGGCCACCACTAGTGTGGCTACATAAACATAAGCAATAAGAGCTGTGAGAAGACAAGAATATGTGGTCTCCATAGCTACCTGTCCTAGAATGTCAATATTCTTAATAGGATCCATCAATGGCCTGAAATGTGGACAAACACAATGACTTGAGCGAGGAGATATTGGTAGCATGTTGTTGATGTTCTAGAAATTGAAAGTATTCTACAAATAAAAGTGATTTTAAGACATTTTAGAATCAATGTTCAGCCTGTGATTCATCATATAGAAGTAATGATTCCTAAAATCTACTAACAGCTATTATTAGATTCCACATCAAGCATGGTTCATTTCTGTTCAAATGCCAATCATTACATATCTTAGGGCCATAAATAGGACTTGATAAAAGTGGAAAATTGTACTTTCTTTGTTTTAAAAGCTAGTCACTACAGACATCATAGGGGTAGTAAAAATGCTGGTAACAGAGAGAGAAAACTTTATGTTAAGGGTCATATGTGCTATATGCATTTAACCTATGGATGTTGCCTGTAGAGCATAAATGATGAATGTGGGCTATAACTGTCTCTTCATTTCTATTAAGGTGGGATTAACACAAATGACGATAAATATTAGGTGGCTGGGCATGGATAGGAGAGGAAAGAACTACAGGTAGCATTCAAAAAGGATCTAGCACATAGTCTAGTCTCAAATTGTTTTGAACATGTTAGCAGAGAACAAAATCAACAACACAAATTGAAAGCATAACTCAGCATAAGCTCCATACCAGCTGGAAAATGTAACTTATTGTAAGCCATATTCAGGTCATTGGGCAGTTTTGTAAGAGATCAAATCCAACATGGAAGAAAGGAATATAATGTCATAGCTGATTGGATTGCTAAAGTAGAAGTTACAAATAGCAATTATTCTCTCTTCCAATAAATCAAAATTCAAATCAGGGCCACTATAAGAGAAGTTTCATTTGTCTCACAATAATGATAATATTTAATGAGCAAATGGTCATACCAAGACTCTAGCTTGTCACCTCCCAGTCAATCCAAGATCATAAATCAATGTCGATAGTTTTTTTGTTTCAAAATACATGGTCATATTGGAGACATCACTTTTAGGAGTCAAGGGGCACAATGAATATAATTATATAACTCATTAAATGCTATATTGTATTGGGCCAAATACAAAACAAGCTTCTATGAGAACCTGTACACCTTGCAATAATAAATATATTAGTCCACTAAACTATATGCCCATTGTCATTCTACAGTTATGTGCAGTCACACACTTATTGTACATCTAAATGTGCTCATACTATAGTTGTAATTACATGTTTTCTCATTCCACATATATATCCTCCCATATCAGTTCTCTTTCATTCTACTACCATATGTAGTTACACACTTGCACATCTGTATACTTTCATTTCATAATCGTATGTTTTCATCCCACAACTAGGAACATGCAAACTTGTTCATTCTACAATTATATGCAATCTAAAAGAAATGCATGCATTTTTTATTGTATGGACAATTATTAGCATGAAATCGATAGGAACTTATTTAGGGATATTTATCAATCATTTGCTTTTCAATTGTACGTCAAATACTGTTTAGTTACTATTGTTTTCTTTGTTTGGTCCTAGAAGTCTGGTAGGGATATCAATGTAAACATACTATTACAGTGACAATGCCAACACCCTTCTGTCTAGTTCAGAACAAAGCTTGAGTAAATATAGTATTTTCAAAACCCCGGTTACTAAAATTTTCTATTTTACCAAAAATTACTTACATTCCTGATGAGTAGAATTGCAGCTCAATTGAGAGAACTCGCCCTCAATATATGATGGTGGGATTCAGTTAAGGCATCATGTACTAATGAATATTGTCAAGTTTTGTTAAAGTTAAACGTCTCCAATGATTACTTTTGGATTTTAGTTAGCTTTCAAGTTTTGTTAAAGATAAACAATTTTCCTTATAAACTGATTATAGGGATAAATTAGCTTTAGATCCCTAATGATTAACAATTTGTTATATGTTAATCTTTTGCTTTATTTTACTTTTACTTTACATTGCTTTATATTATTTTGTCTCAACCCTTTAAATTTCTACTGCTAAATTCCATTACTATAATATATTCATTTTCAGGGTACACAGAATGATCTTTAAAACCTATCGACATAGGGGTAAGGCCTAACAACCTTTAACATCAGACTCATCAATTTATACGACTTTTGAATCACTGTTTCCATCACAAACTGAATTTCTCAATTCTGTGGGTAGAAAAATAATTGATCTGGAACATGAAAATACCAGTGATAAGAAATTAATAAAAAAAATGGTGAAAATATATCAAGATCGAAGTCTCATCTGTACGGAGCGGTGTAGATTAGATTCTTTTGTTATGAGTTTGGGATGAGTGTATATATGCCACGATTTCCTACATCAATTGTTTGCCTAATTTCAAATCAAATTCTATTTCTATTTGTTAATGTGCACACAAAGCACACGTTTTACTCCTGAAAGATTTGCAAGCCTTAAGATTATCACCTATGAACACACAACTAGCTTTGATACACCTTCAAAGTAGCTGCATGCGACTCATACTCCACCATTGCCCTAATCAACGCATTTCATGAAAAAACAAAATCCAGCATAATACAATAACTACCGCGTTCCATGTTACTTAACTCACAATCAAAAATGCCCAAATCAAGCGCATTTCAGTAAAACACAGACTAACCCACTTAAAACCAGTGGCATAAAAGAGAAGATAAAGCCATGCTTACCTATGAAGCAGATCAAATAAACCAATGATAAATCTGCTTTAGGTCAAGATTTATCAATGACTGATCTGATCTGCTTCCCTCATGGTTTGAAACAACTTTAGGTCAAGATTTATCAACGACTGATCTGATATGCTTCCCTCACGGTTTGAAACACTAAAAACCTTGTCAAGATTTATCAACGACTGATCTGATCTGCTTCCCTCATGGTTTGAAATAGCTTTAGGTCAAGATTTCAATGACTGATCTGATTATATGCTTCCCTTGCGGTATATGCTTCCCTCATGGTTTGAAACACTACAAACCCCATTTGCAAACCTCGCTTTTTGATTTACAATCCCCACATACTCGGCGGACCCGACGAAAATTATGATGGGGTTAATAAAAATGTAAAACCAGGATATGAAATCTAATTCCACCTATTCGGTGGGAAGATGATGCCACTAATTTTGGTGTCTAAACCCAGTTTTTCTTGACGAATCCCGAATTGCAATTTAGAGAAACAAATGTCAGATTTCGCAAAAATGGGAAGTGTCACTCCCAATTCTGCCCCAATTCTATGAAACAAATGGGGCCTTAATGACTACAAGTTTCTATATGACCCCTTAACATTAATTAGTCAGCCCCACAACCTATTACAAACCCTAAGGGTTTGTATGACCTATTTATGACCACTTATGATCAATTTGGACCCCTTTGGCCCTATTATGTATCGTAATGGGTCGTATGATCCATTATGACCCCTTAGTTTTATGTGCTTGAATGTGACCTCTAAATCAGGCACAAACCCAACATAGTCCTTACTCAATCATTCAATTCACAAAGATAAACATGAATTGTTCATCTTGCAAATTTGATTGAAGTGACTTGTTGCCTCCTAATTAGTTGGGGATGTCGAATTTACTCTCAGAACAAGAACCAACAACCTTGACCATTGCTAACATGGAGGATTTCTAAAGCATGAGAGATAAGAAAATTGCCATTAATCTATGAAAGAAAATGCAATTAATCTAGAAATGAAGTGCCATTAAACTAGAATTGAGATGCATATTAATCTAGAATTGCTTGAAAAGATGATGAAATTAAGATACTAAATATGTAAGCAAACTACATTAAAATGCAACATACTACTAATCCAAATGAAATTAATCTAATTATGCAAAATAAAGCTTGAAAGCATGATAACGATAAGGTAAAATCTAACTATAGTTTTGATGCTCTCCAATTCATCCCCTCAAATGAAGAAAAAGATGTCCAATATATAGAAAACCATGGAAACAGGGTGAAGAGTTTCTTGAAAAGAAACAGTTGCCTCTTCATTTTCAGGAATGGAGATTGAGACAAAAAAGCATGAATTATTTAATTAAAAGAGTGGATTATTGCCACATGAGTGACCTTTCATATAGAATTATGGAATTCTTTTTGAGGATAATCCATCCCAATAATTAAATAACTATTCAATTCCTTTTGATGTATATTAGCTAAAGGGGGTGGAATTAATTTAATTTAAAAGCACTTAGGACTTTAGAGTTAAATTAATTAATCATTGGGATTTTTAGCTAATAAACCTTGATAATTTAGGAATTAAATATAGTTTCAGATTTATGCAAATTTAGGTTTTCTGCATTTTAGACAAAGTCAATTAAAGTCAATTAGGAGGAGAATTTGCCTAGTACAATAGGACTTCGATGATGAGAAATTGGAGGAATGCACCAAAATTGATTGGAATTATAAGGTGCCAATTTTGGGGTGTTACACTTAGTACCTATGAATGGGTCCTCCCACCCCTTAAGACCCCCTAGGAAGCATAAGGAACCCAAAGGTATCATAGGAGCTATTATGACCCCTTAGGATCAATTCACACCCCTTAGGGCCCGTTTGGTGCATGGAATTAATTTATCCAGAATAGGCCTATTCTCGGATTAGTTAATTCTGAAAATGAAAGTTGGAATAAGCTATTTTGCATTTGAATCCCATAATGTGGAATTGGAATAAGGATTATTTTTCATTTTTTTAATTAATTTGAATATTTTTAACTTATTAAAAAATTATAATTACAAAAATAAAAAAATTTCTTACAAATTTAATTTTTGAACTTATCATTTTTTTGTTGGTTTTTTAATTAAAATATATATGTATTTTTAACTTATATATTTTTAAATTAAATTATGTATTATTAACTTTTAAAAAAATAAGATTATAAAAAAAATTATTTTCTTACAATTTTTTTTTTGATCGGTTCAAATTTTATTTTTTGAATTATTAACTTTAAAAAAAAAAAATTTAAAAGATTAAAAAAAAAAATTAAAAAAAATCTAATCAAATAAAAAAAATATAATATAATAATAATAAT
This sequence comes from Thuja plicata, assembly GCA_018584345.1. Lineage (NCBI taxonomy): Eukaryota > Viridiplantae > Streptophyta > Pinopsida > Cupressales > Cupressaceae > Thuja > Thuja plicata. Next base: position 11,204,166 of record MU227244.1, on the reverse strand, counting down.
TTTCCCACAAAATCTAAAGAACCATTCACGCACGGACCTGACGACTTATACATTTTATTGTAATTTTGAATCCATAAATAGCTTATTCTGGAATAAGAAATTAATTCCAGGTTTTTTTTGGAATTAATTAATCCAAGCATTGGCCCAAAAATGGGGATTAATTTCTAATTTTAGAATTCAAAAAATGGCCACAAACAGCGAATTACTTTATTCTTACATTAAATAATGACTATTATAGGATAATGCCAAGAACCAAATGGGCCCTTAGCTCCTATTATGACCCCTTAGTACTTATGAATGGGTCCTACCACCCCTTAAGACCCCTTTAGACACATTAAAAGCCCTTAGGACCTATTATGTACCCTGAGGGGTCATAAGACCCATTAAGGACTACAAGTTTCTTCTAATACCCATTAAGACCCATTAACTAGTTAGCCCCACAACCTATTACAAACCCTAAGGGTTTCTACAACCTATTTATGACCACTTAGGATCAATTTGGACCCCTTATGCCCTATTATGTATCTTAATGAGTCTTAATGGGTAGTATGATCCATTATGACCTCTTAGTACCATGACTGGGTCCTCCCACCCCTTAAGACCCCCTAGGAAGCATAAGGAACCCAAAGGTATTATAGGAGCTATTATGACCCCTTAGGATCAATTTACACCCCTTAGCTCCTATTATGACCCCTTAGTACTTATGAATGGGTCCTACCACCTCTTAAGACCTTTTAGACGCATTAAACGCTCTTAGGGCCTATTACGTACCCTAAGGGGTCATAAGACCCATTAAGGACTGCAAGTTTCTTACAATACCCATTAACTAGTCAGCCCTACAACCTATTACATACCCTAAGGGTTTCTACGACCTATTTATCACCACTTAGGATCAATTTGGACCCCTTAGACCCTATTATGTATCTTAATGGGTCTTAATGGGTCGTATGATCCATTATGACCCCTTAGTACCTATGAATGGGGTCCTCCCACCCCTTAAGACCCCCTAGGAAGCATAAGGAACCCAAAGGTATCATAGGATCCATTATGATCCCTTAGGTATTATAGGCGATATGCATGATGTAGATGGATATGCAAATTTACTAGATATACATGATGTAGATGGATGCATGTGCGATGATTCTTAAAGATGTTTATGTATGGATGTTTAGATGGATGCATTGTTTAGATGGTTAATGTATGTAATTATTATCATGCATTAATGCAATGATGTTAATTATTAATGTAATGGCCCTTATATACAAATGTACTAGAAGAAGACATAATTTTTCCATTAGTATGAAAGGAAAAATAGTTTTGAACCATCGGTAACACCAACACCAAAAGATAGGTTTAGTGCAGCCCGACAAACAAGTTCACAAGGAAACCCGATAACACAGTTTAGCAGTGCAACCCGAAAATGTTACAAGAGGAACCCGACAGACTATAGAGCAACCTAAACACCAACCTACAGAGAGATAGTTAGAATTCTGAGAAATGTGGATCTGACTTCCACGTTAGATAAAACACTTGTGTTTAATATTTATCTTTTTGATTACCTTTAAATCCATTTCTTGAGGGACAAGCAATGTAATTATAATTGTTTTAATTAGTCTAACTGATTGAAAACATTTAAACTAGGAGACCAAGGTCAAGTTGTAAACCTTCAATCATGGAGTTATCATTGTAATACATAAAACTCATTTAGGTCAAACTCATTGTATAAATAGATATGTAATCTATCAGAACACGTGTGTGTGTGATGATGATTGTAGCCGAGAAGCACATCTATGGATCAGACTAAGATTTTTATGCAGAAGAACAGAAAAAGATGAAACAGGTTATCAAGAACAAGATTTAAGGCTACCAAGTAGAATAGAGGTATTGATCAATCACTATAGGTGATAAATATACATGTAATCTTTAATGTATCTGTAATCAGAAATTCTAGATTGCATATACGCAGGTCAATGAATATTTTTGACTACATTCTAACAAGTGTAGCAAATAGAAGAAATCCTTGAGAAAGGTGGATTTAACAATCCTTTGTAAATATGTTAACCGAGTGCACACTAAATAGTGTTGCTAAAGCTCTTAACAGAGTAGACCTTAACCAGTCTCTACATGATACTCCTAACAGGGTAGATTATCAAAAGTGATCAAAATTGTAAGCCTTAACTAGCCCCTTCCATTCTGTAGATAGTGAAGCTTTGTGGGTTTCATGCCCACCTCAGTTTTTACCTTCTAACAAGGGTTTTTTCCGTTACCAAATCTTGTGTCATGTGTCATTACATTTCATGAATGTTTTACATGCTAATTGAGTTTATGATTTGATATAACATACACAAAGATAGAATATCATATTTGGTTTCTAATACAATTGATTACTAAAAGGATTAAGGTTAAGTGATAAAAGTTTTAAGGGTACTGATTCACCCCTCCCCTCTTAGTACACACCATTCCATTATTTCCAACAATTGGTATCAGAGCTAGATCTCTTATCTAGAAAATTTTAAAAGACCTAAGAGAAAAGATCATAAAATGGAAAGGTAAAAGATAGACAAGAGTATTGAAAATCAGAAATTAGAGATATAGATCTTCTATGAACAATATAAAGAAGTTAGAATTAAGATGAGATAGCTACTAGATGAAATAAAGGTTATGGAATCTTGTTGTAATGAAATAGACTATCATGAAGAAGAGATACCTGATTTATTTGAGTCATCAGGATCTACATCTTGCAATACATTAGACACATCTGAAGGAAGCATTACAAGCCTAAATGAAATCAATCAACATCTAACTGGATGAGTAAAATCACTGCAAATTGGTCAAGAGACATAGATGGTAAGAATGATTGAGGTTATAAATAATGCTAGACAAGTTGAGCAAGAAAGAACACTGGCTATTGATGACAGGAGGAAGATCACTAAAAAGCTACAAGAGAAAGAGTCAAAAACACAAAGACTTACTGAACATCATCATGAGATCACCAATCATATTATTCTTATGAGTAAGGAGGAAAACTGAATGAACATAGAATTTAATGGAAAGATGGAAGCTATTGGTGAGATAAGAGAATAAAATGAAAGACTCAAGCATGAAGTAAGAATTCAGCAATAACACAATGACATGATCAAGAGAGCTGAAGAAAGTATCAAAAAGATGGATGATTTTCTAGATGGACAAAGAAGAGTCAACAGTAATACCAGATTAGGGTATACAGAGAATGGAGAATCGCCATACCAAGTTAATCCAAAGAATGTCTATACAAATCCAAGACCAAGAAAGCAATCATGCAATCACTGTGGAAAAATAGGCCACACATCAAATGTTTGCAGGAGCAAAATAAAAGGTATTCCTAAATCCACATCTTCATTCATAGGAAATTGTTATAAATACAACAAGAAAGGACATAAAGTATATGAATGTAAATCTGAGGTAAAACAACCAAAGAAGGAAACCTACATGGAAAAATACTGTCCTATTTTCAAAATGCATGGGCACACATCTCTTGATTACAGGAAGAAGAAAAGGCAAGCATAGAAGCCTAAAGATCAATAAAATGCTTATCAACCAAAAAGAGTCGGTAACTCATTTGTTTTGGATTACAATACATGGACAAACTACACAACATGTGGTAGATATGGACACATAGAAGAAAAATGAATGAGAAAATGGATGAGAAAGTCTAGGAGCTGGACTAACCCCAGAATGACATATTTACATTGTCATAAAGTTGGTCATCTAAGAAAGGACTGCAGAGATCAAGTTATAGAGACAAGCACCTTTTCCAATGGAAACACCATTGAAGACATCAGGAAGATGAGAAACAAAATGTGGAGGAAATCTACAAACACTGATGATGTTGGACCAAGAAATTCAATTGGTGACACCTTATCTAATGGATCTAGTGACATAACCACCCCCACATAAGATGAACAAGTAAGTATGGAACTGCACTATACCAAGTTATACTTTACATTAGTTCGATTATACATGGTTAAAAATGCCAAACTAGCATGACTAAAGATGCACCATGGTATTACTTATTATGATTCTATGAATTCAATCTTGTCGATTAATGCATATCAAAAATCTTTGGTGTACTTACAAAGCTAAGTTGTCAATACTTACCAAGAATCATTGGTGTACATATGGAAACCAAGTTAATCAATATAACCTGAGACTCATCGGTAATAAAAAGACAATGTTGTCTTTTCTATATACCGAGATTCATCAGTAAACAAGTGAAAAGTTAAATGAGTTGACACTTTCCCCGAGCTTCATTTTTTCACCGAAAATAAAGTTGGCATGTCACCCAAGTGACTCCATCTTTGACACCCGACAAGTGGGTAGAGCATTAATTGTGCCACTTAGGACATCATCTATAAAATGACAATGGAGACTTCATTTCATTCACCAATGATTTAAAGAAAAGAAGCAGAGTGAAGCAAATAACAGAGTGACTAGATTACAGAAGCGTTTAACCAGTAGATTCACAGCATTCAAAGGGAATCACAGCATCTTACAGAAGGTTAAGTAAGTAACATCACCGAGCTCACTGTTTATTTTACGAAAAAGATCCCTAAATTCTTAGAAATGATGGCAACCACTTCACGAGTTTCCAAGATCAAGAACACCAAAGAAAAGAGGGTTAATCTGATCAAGAACTCCACTTGTGAAGAACCTAAGTAAAAAATATTTCCAAAGGTTGCTTCGCAACCTGACGATACTGGTGCGTTCTCTAGCATTCCACCTAGGGTTTTCCTAATTCAAGATGTTTATTTCTACATACATTACAAGATCACCAAGATAGGAGATCTTGAGGTTGATCAAACTTACAAGAATCTTTGTATAGGTGGAACCATCAAGGAGGAACACAAACACATTTAGGTCAAAGGGCTGACATGTGCCCTAATATTCTCGAGGGAGTTTAAGACTGAATGGATTTGGATAGTGTTGAGTAGAGTGCATGATCAAAAAATGTGGTTGGATGAGAAAAAACATATCACCAGAGATGTGATACACACTGTGACCAATTATCCTATAACCGACAAGGCCAAGGCACTCAAACATCCTTCTCATCCTGAGATTGAGAAGATGATAGGTGCAATATGGGATAATAGAGGATTGAAGGTTAACACCATCACTGATCCAAAACTAAATTTTGGTGCATGTGTACTAGGATATAAGATATACCAATCCAGTAGGTTAAACATCATAGCATGTGGAGCAGTTGACACTACTTACAAAATTGTAAAGAAGGGTCTATAGTTAGATATATCTGAGCTTCTACTAAAGCAATTAGATGAGAACATGGGGACAATCAGGTCTACAAAGTCCAACTCATGTAAGTTCAGATCACTTTTAATGTGTACATTTTTCTATTTCTATAACTTCTTTCCATCCATCGGTAATGTCAACTAGGATTCTACCCGACCAATGACAATTCAAATCAGTGAATTCATCAAGTCACTAGGTGACAACTTTACATCAGTTATGGATGAATACTTTACTGGATTTAAGGAAAGAATGTAGAAAAGAATGAGGATACCAGAACAACTAGTAGAAAAGTATAAGACTGACATTGTTTTATGGTGGACACTGATAACACCTTTATCAAACCAGTTGTACCAAGGACAGCATGGTTAGCACCACTTGACTATGAGGTAAACATAGATCAAGCCACCAATCCTATTAAAGCATTGATAAATTAGCCATTGGACAAGTCACAACCTAGGTTTGGAACCTATGAAGAAGCCAAGGAAAGAATTAAAATAGGCTTAGTTGTGAATAAAATTGATAGAAAGAAAGAGAAAATGGTCAAGACAGTGAAGAAAAAGTTGTTGGTAAATGATGAAGAGTCAGGACAAAAGGATGACACTGAGGGATAGTCACCTATCGGTGAAAAAGGTCAACAAGTGAGTGACTCCGAATCTATAAAGTCTGATGCACCACCACCAGCAGCAAAGAAACTGAGGACTACTATTGCATCATGGACAAAGAGTCAAACTGCCAAAGCAAACTCACCACCGGTCAAGAAAGGATAGGTGTGGACTTACAAAAGGAAGCCTCAAATAGGGAAAACATTAGAACCTAAGAGGAGAAAAATATTCATCAGAACTAAGGAAGATATAGAAGATACTGAACAGGAAGAACAACTTGTAAAGAGTAAACTTCCTAAAATAATTGATGAAATTGTTGCATCAATCACCAAATCAGGTGGCATATCAGATCCTAAGGTTAGATAATGGTTAAATCTAAACCCTGAGGATATGAATAAGATTGAAGATGCCATCATTAAGGTAATGATTGGATACAAATATGTTCCTATCCAATTTGATAAAATGATTCCACAAGAACTTCTTGATAGAATTTTAGCAAGGTGGACATATGCACTAAAGGAAGAAAAGTAGATAATGGAAATATCCCTAGTTTCAATTATGCCACACGAGTCCAAGATGGAAGAAATTGATGAAATGATTAACAAGCATTCATAGAAGTTCTTAAAAAAATAAGAGCCTACAAAGTAATGGAGGGAAAAATTATTGATCTTGACAAAGAAAATGATGATATCTGGGATAAAATCATCAATCCACCTAAGGAGGATTCAAGCCCCAAGCCACAATTAGCTCTTATCGAGGAGCCTCGCAATGAAGAAGATTGGGCTAAACTGAGCCCAGAGAATATTCTCATAAATGATGGTGAGGATTTTAATGAAGAAACATTGAACACAAAAGATAATAAGGATATGGATACTGCAGATGAAACATTCACCTATAATACTATCATTAATATTATTGGAGAAGATCTTGCAGGTGAGGTAAAGAAAGATGAAGATGTCACTGTTGCCCCAGACCAAACTAAGGAACATGACACAACATATGTTTCTCAAGTAGATACACTAGGAAAAATACCACTATTGATACAAGCTATCAATATTATCTCAGAGAAGGAGAAATCACCCGACAAGGATGCAAGCATACCCAAGGATAAGGGTGAAGAGGAACCAAAAAACACATCTGACGAGTAGAATAAAGATGGAGAGAAAAATATAACAGATGGAGAACAAAAAGAAATAGGAGGAGAACAAAAAGAGAAAGGTGAATAAGAAAATCAAGGTGATAACACTCCTAAGGATACCGAAGGAGATGTTGTAGATAAGGCTAAGGTTGATGTGGAGACATCCACTCCCAACTGACAGGTAGACACTGAGCAGCAGGATATAGATACACATACTCCAAAGCCTTCACCAAGCATATCAGAACAAGAAAAGGAACTTGCTATGGTATTTCATACAGTTCCTTCCACAACTCTATCCAAGAAGAAGAAGAAAAATAAAAGAATCCAGTTACGCTGGAAGAGATTATTGAGATACCAACCTGTGATCCGGGGACATTGGATCTAGAGGCACTTACAAACTATGTAAAACTTTGCAAAAGAAAAGCTATCCAAGATAAGCTTAAGAAGGAAACAAAGGACACATGGGTACTTGAAACAAGAAGGGATATACTTCAACAGATAATACTTGATACAAACATTGATCAAAACACATCTATCATTGATCAATTAGCCATTCTTATCGATATAATCCAATCACAGAATGTGGATGCAAAAAAGGCAATAGAAGAACGAGCATACAAAAAGTATCAATATAAATTGACCGAGAAAATTATCCAAGGAGTGGCCAAGAACAAAGTAAAGATGTCTGAACAAGTAAATGGATTAGAACCAATCATTTCAAAATCCATAGCCTTAGTTCAAAAGTTAAGCACATCAGAGAAATTCACTAAGGAGAATAGTGAAAAGATTGCAAAAATAGATGCAGATCTTACTTCTAGTGCTCAAGGTCTCTCAACAACTGACAATGCAATACATTTGCATTATGCAAAGTTAATGGAAGCAAATAAGTTGAGACTTGAAATTCAAGAGGCAGAATCAAAGTTTAGAGATGAGGTAACCGAGCTACAGGCTCTATTGCTACCCAATCTTACACTACTACAGAAACATATGACAATGGCAAGATAATTAATTTCCACCCTGGATATGTCTGTCACTGATAGCATCTATGATATGCATGCAAGGATCACATTGGATCGCATGGCTCTAGAACACCTTCAAGAAAAATGGGAGAAGATGATGGAGGACATGGACAACTCTCATTCCCACATTTTCAACAAGTTGTAAGTAATTACACCTTTTCCCTTATAGATGATATGAATAGGAGGAAAAATGATAAGGGGAAAATGATATGACAAAAGGGGAATATAAGGTGAAAAAGGAGAATAGTATATAGGCAAGTGTACATACATATACAAATACTATACCGGCATATACATATGGGGAGTCATAATGAAAAAGGTGAACACATGGTATACATTACTAAACATTTTAGTATTTGCACATATCATTTTTTGATACTAATGTCAAAGGGGGAGATTGAAGACATATTTTTTCCATTAGTATGAAAGGAAAAATAGTTTTGAACCGTCAATAACACCAACACTGAAAGACGGGTTTAGTACAACTCGATAGACAAGTTCACAAGGCAACCTGATGACACTATTTACCAGTGCAACCCAAAAATGTTACAATAGGAACCCGACAAAGGAACCCAACAAGTAGATTACAATGTAACCCGACAAAACAGATACCAAAGGAACCTGACAAACTACAGAGAAACCCGAGCACCAGTCTATGGATAGACAGTTAGAATTCCAAGAAATGTGGATTTGACTTCCACGTTAGATAAAACACTTGTGTTTTATATTTATCTTTTTGATTAGCTTTAAACCCATTTCTTGAGGGACAAGAAATGTAATTACAATTGTTTTAATCAGTCTAACTGATTGAAAACATGCAAACTAGGAGATCAAGGTCAAGTTGTAAACCTTTGATCATATATTTATTATTATAATATGTGAAACTCATTTAGGTCAAACTCATTGTATAAATAGATATGTAATCTATCAAAACATATGTGGTTGATCATGATTGTAGCTGAGAAGCACATCCATGGAACAGACTGAGAGTTTTATGCAAAAGAATAGCAAAAGATGAAATAGGTTATCAAGAACTAGATTCAAGGCTACCGAGCAGAACAGAGGTATTGATCAATCACTATAGGTGATAAATATACATGTAATCTTTAATAGATCTGTAATCAGTAGTTCTAGATTGCATATACTCGGGTCAATGAATATTTTTGACTACATTCTAACAAGTGTAGCAAATAGAAGAAATCTTGAGAACGGTGGATTTAACAATCCTTTGTAAATCTCTTAACCGAGTGGACACTAAACAGTGTTGCTAAAGATCTTAATAGAGTAGACCTTAACCAGTCTCTACATGATACTCCTAACAGGGTAGATCATTAGAAGTGATCAAAATTGTAAGCCTTAACTGGCCCCTTCTATCCTGCAGATAGTGAAGCTTTGTGTGTTTCATCCCCACCACAATTTTTACCTTCTAATAGGGGTTTTTTTGGTTACCAAGTATTGTGTTATGTGTCATTACATTTCATGAATGTTTCTATGAATGTGTTACATGCTAATTGAGTTATGATTTGATATAACATACACAAAGATAGAATAGCATATATGGTTGGTAATACAATTGATTACTAAAAGGATTAAGGTTAAGTGATAAAAGTTTTAAGGGTACTGATTCACCCCTCCCCTCTCAGTACACACCATTCCAATATTTCAAACACTAAATATAAATTATGTAGATGGATATGCAAATGTACTAGATATACATGATGTTGATGGATGCATGTGTGATGTTTCTTATATTTTTATGTATTGATGTTTAGATGGATGCATTTTTTAGATGGTTAATGTATGTAATTATTATCATAAATTAATGAAATGATGTTAATTATTAATGTAATGGCCCTAATATGCAAATGTACTAGATATTCACGATGTAGATGGATATGAAAATGTACTATATATACATGATGTAGATGGATGCATGTGCGACGTTTCATAGATGTTTGTGTATGGATGTTTAGATGGATGTATTGTTTAGATGGTTAATGTATGTAATTATTATCATGCATTAATGAAATGATGTTTTCAATCTAATATGTAAAATTGTTAAATATGAGTTGGATAGAGTAGATTTTTTTAGAATTATGATCTTTTTATTTATTCTTTACAATTATGGTCATTATATGTTTGAAATTTAAATATTTCAATTATATGTGCACGGTATATTTTGTGCACATGATCATGGATGAATTTAATATTGATGATTTGATTAATCACCCTTCAGAGAACCCACCTCCACCCCCACCCCCACCTCCTCCGCCACCTCCACCACAACCCAATCTGACTGATTTAGAATGCTTCAAAGTGTTGGTTGATGAGAATGTGAATTCTATTGTTGGCCATATTGATTCTCTAAGAAACCAACCCTTTGTTCCCCCACATGTGCACCATTACATTGCTACAATGAAAAGCATTGTAGATTTTGTAAGATCCATTGATGGGGATCTTAATGGGCATAATTCTTGGAGAGAGGAGATGAGGCAATATTATGTTGATGGCCTCTCCTACCAACAAATTAATGAGTTAAAAATTACAAAGGACACAATTGATCTTTATTTCATTGACCCAAAAACAAATAATCCCATCTATAATAAAAAATTCATATCCATGAGGTGGTGTAGACATGATGGAATGGTCAACAATTTTTGGAGTCGTTGGTGGATGTGTTTTGATCACCCCCCCCCCCCATGCAAACCAAGAAGTGCCCTTCTATTTTTTGAAAAATTTATATGTTGAGTTTGTGTTGGGTAGAAAACCCAACTACTTTGAGATTATATATTTCCAGGGGGTCGGTCTTGGCATGGCTCAAAATAAACAAGGGGCCAGGATTGACTCTAGGAGGCCCGTGCCACCCGCACCTCTCTTAGATCCTCCCGCCCCTATATTACATGTTCTATTTTATCATCATTCCATGGTCTCAATGCTTGGATCACTAAGCCAGATGACTACCAACCTCCAGGAGCATTCCACACAAATTGCAAGTCCTATAGCAGAACCTCATCTCTGCATTAATTGCAATGAGATGTGTTATGGTCCTATGCCTGAGGGTGAGGCTACTTCTTTAGCACATGGAGCATCACATTAGTTTAGATCATAAATGGGCATGCTCACTACTAGAGACCATACTCTCCATCACTAGGATCCACAGGTACATATACATTCTCACCTATATTTCTTTTTAATTTAATTTGAACACATGTACACTTTTTATTTTTTTAGATCATGTGCAATATGAATTTGATTTATTGAACATACATGTATGTATGTGCTTGTGAACAGACTATGAACGGAGAGCCATCGAGCTCAGCACTAGATGGGATAATTTTTTCCTTGACACCTATTGGCACATCTCATGGGGTATAATTAGATAAATCAAGATATTAGTGAAGTAAATTTTTAATTTTTCCTTCAATTAAGTCTTAAACCCGTACATTTCTAAAAATAATGTATTGTAAAATAGGGGGGTCATGATCCACTGAGACACACTATGCCAAGTGGTCCACCACTATCTTTTGTACTGGATATCAAGCCACCAGAGGTAATTTACTATCAGTAATCTTTTTTAATATTTAAAGTCAAAATTATCAATGAATTTCCATGTACTAAATTTGTGAATCTTTGTATGTACGTCGCTGCTGGCGATACCACACAAATTGAGTCTCAAGAGGGACCAAGACAAGAAATAAATGTCCAAATGGTAATTTTAAATTGTTCTCAAATTTATATAAATTGTATTAAAATATTAAAAATCATTTTTATAGTATTGGTGTTGATCATTTCACGCAGATAGAGTCCCAAGAGGGACAACACAATGAGAGAGGTCATGATGTCCACTAGGAAATTGGAAGAGACACACAAAATGACATGGTAATAAGTTCTTCTCAAGAGTTAATTTTTATAAATGTTATTAAAGTTATTTTTTAAGATAATTTTGAGTAGTTTTAAAATTGAATTCATGTATATATATTAGAGCCATTAAATTTTTAAACTATGGTTTTTTTTAACAGATTCATTCATGTGGTCTTGATTCACGTGGACTGAAGAGGACTTTGGAATTTAGGGATGCTTGATTTCATGCATATTTCATTCATATTTTATATTATATATACTTGATGTTTTATGTTACGAACACTTGATACTAGGACACTTGATATTTTATGTTATGGACACTTGATATTTTATATTATATACACTTGATGTTTTATGTTACGAACACTTGATATTTTATGTTATGGACACTTGATTTTAGACACTTGATATTTACATGGATTTTATTTACATGCTTTATTTGATGTACTATTTATGTATGTTTCTATTGTACACAATTTGGACATTAAAAGAAAATGACAAAAAGAACAAGATATAAGACAATGTGAAAATTAAAATCTTCTCAATTTTCAAGATAGAATGAATGAACATTCCTTGGTACTTTTAATAAGATAAAAATATAGGTCTGTGCAATAATAAATTGATTCAAGTCTTCAATAAAATGACATCATTATAGACCTAAACTAAAATTGGACTAGCAACTTGAAACAATAGAAAAATATTTAATAAGTAACTAAAATTATGTGGACGTAGTAAATATGAAGCCAAAAGCATGTACAAATTAATGTTTGTGAGTACAGATGTAATACCAGCATACTTACCATGTATTTAAAAACAACGTTCATTAAAAGTTCTTTTTAAAAAAATGGTTATCTATCTATGGGTGCTGACACCATCTAATAGAAATACATGGCTTCTTGCCAACTATCTTTGCACCCATTTTAGGGTTCACAAAACAATGTTTCATATAATTTTTAAATCATTGACCTCTTTAGAAGAGAGCTTGGCAGCATAATAGGCATGCGTGGAGTCCCTCCATGACTGAAAACTATCCATCTCAGAGTCTAATGACTGTACCAAATCTAGAATGCCTTACATGCTATCTGCAAGGCGTAGTAGCTAGGGAGGTGGATAAGTATCATGTCTAATGGTATTAATGTCTTGCATAATGGAATTTACATTTCTCCTTATATTCTCCCTCAACTCTGTGGGAGTGGTTGGAGGTGGCGGTGGAGGTGGATTGGTGGAGATGGAGGTGGAGGTGGAGGTGGAGGGGGTGAAGGTGGTTGTGCCTGCTGACCTGAGAGCTCATCAATGTCAAAATGATCTATGGATATATAGTATGCATGTGTATACAAGAAAGAAAATTTACAATTACTATATGATTTACATTTTACATTACAAAGAAATACTTATAATTAAATACAACATATTTTAGAAATATAAATTTAAATACACGAGAGAGAGAGAGAGAGAGAGTCCTAAATTGTCTTAATTGGTCTTAATTAGTCTTATTACGTCCTAATTGGTCTTAATCGGTCCTAATTGCTCCTAATTGCTCCTAATTGATCCTATTAGGTCTTAATTGGTCCTATTAGGTCCCATTAGGTATTAAGGGGTCCTATAAGATCTTAATTGGTCTTATTAGGTCTTAAGGGTCCTAATAGGTCTTAATTGGTCTTAATTGATCTTATTAGGTCTTAATTGGTCTTAATAGGTCATAGTAGGTCTTAATTGGTCAAGTAATAGGTCCTAATTGGTCTTATTATTCACATGTTAGGTCTTAATTGGTATTAATAGGTCCTAATAGTCTTATTAACTCTTAAGGGGTCTTATTAGGTCTTAGGGGTCCTATTAGGTCTTAGGAGTCCTATTTTTTAGATTCCTAAGTAGAGATGGATTGCACATCATATACAGATTCAACAGGATTTCATAATACCAGAGATAGATGACATATAACAATAGCATGAATAACATAGAATCACATTGCACCATAAATGATAGAATGATATATATATTCCATAGCATAATGGTTCCAACATTAACCACCCCCTTCACTTGTTTGAGACTCCCTACAAATAGATGCGACACAGTTGGTTAAGTCTTCAACCATCACCAACTGACAACACAACTGACGCCCCTTTGAAACAATGTTTTATTACATTAACTAACACAAAGTCTTATTTAACTATTCCTCCAATAATTGTTGCCAACACTATTAAGTCTTAAGGGGTTTTATTAGGTCTTAATTGGTCTTCATTGGTCCTAATTAATTTTAATTGATCTTACTTGGTCTTATTAGTCTTATTAGGTCTTATTAACTTCCTATTAGGTCTTATTAGGTCTTATTAGTCCTATTAGGGCTTGTTAGTCACATGTTAGGTCTTAATTGGTCAAGTAAGGGGTCCTATTAGGTCTTAAGTTGTCTTATTGGTTCTTAAGGGTCCTATTAGGTCTTATTAGGTCTTAATAGGTCCTATTAGGTCTTAATTGGTCCTTATTAGGTCCTATTAGGTCTTAATTGGTCTTAGGTGATCCTAATTGATATTAATAAGTCCGATTAGGTCTTATTAACTTCCTATTAGGTCTTATAGGTCCTATTAGGTCTTATTGGTCCTATTAGATCTTGTTAGTCACATGTTAGGTCTTAATTGGTCAAGGGGTCAATTATGTCTTAATTGGTCTTATTGGGTCTTAAGGGTCCTATTAGGTCTTATTAGGTAATAATGGGTCTTAATTGGTCTTAATAGGTCATATTAGGTCTTAATTGGCCAAGTATTATGTCCTAATTGATCTTATTAGTCACATGTTAGGTCTTAATTGGTCTTAATGGGTCCTATTAGTCCTATTAATTCTTAAGGGATTCTATTAGGTCTTAGGGGTCCTATTAGGTCTTATTACATCTTAATTGGTCTTAATGGGTCCTAATAGGTCTTAATTGGTCTTAATATATCCTATTACTCTTATTATGTCTTAAGGGGTTTTATTAGGTCTTTAGGGTCCTATTAGGTCTTATTAGTAAGGATTAGGTCTTATTAGGTCTTATTAGGTCTTATTATGTCTTATTAGATATCTTAGATCTTAATTGGTCTTAATAGGTCCTATTAGGTCCTATTAGACCTATTAGGTATTAAGTGATCCTATTAGGTGTTAATGGTCTTATTAGGTCTTATTAATCATGTTAGGTCTTAATAGGTCCTATTAGGTAGATTATTACTCATTTTAGGTCATAAGGGGTCCTGAATTATGTCATATTACTCATGTTCGGTCTTAATTGGTCTTATTGAGAGAGAGAGAGAGAGAGAGAGAGAGAGAGAGAGTTTATTTCTTGTTTCATTTGTGTCTAGGTTTAGGTTTTTGTTTTCTACCTAGGGTTTTAAGTTTTAACAAAAAAAAATTTGTTTTCTACCTAGGGTTTTAAGTTTTAACATTTTTTTTGGTTTTCTACCTAGGTTTCTAAGTTTTAACAGTTTTTTTTTCTACCTGGGGTTTTAAGTTTTAACAATTTTTTTAATTTGTTTTCTACAATAATTTACAAATTAAATTAAACCTAAAAGTAATTGTATTAAACATAAAATACAATTTATTTATATGCTAAATTAAATAAACAAACATTAAAATTAAAATTACTTGTCTAACTAGTAAAAAATAACAATAAACTATAATTTTTAATGAAAAATAATAATAAATAATGGTACGTACCTCGAATTGGGAAAAAAATGGCGAGGGGGTTGGTGGTAGAAATGAAAATGGGCACTCGTTTCCTGGAAAACGTGATCCTATTTTGCAAGTTGTGAAAATGACTTGCAAAATGGCTAAAAATCAAAATAAATATATTTACAAAATGGGCACCTATTTTTTTAAAAAGTGGGTGCTCGTTTATCTTCGGGCACCCGAACCTAAATGGGTACCCATTTGTTAAATGAGTGCTCGTTTTATATTTACAGGTCGGGCACCCAAAGTGAAATGGGAACCCATTTCTTGCACCAATTTTTTTGGTCGCAGACTTCCACAGAATTGGCTCCCAAATTCATGCATCTGCCCTGAGGTGAACCAATTTCAAGAAGCAAACATAAAATTCAACCAAGTCTAATTTAATCACATCCAAAAGAAAACTTTGTGTAACCAAGTCCCAAAGAAATCATTCAAACAAGTTCCAAATCAAACCTTTCAACCAAAGTGTGGCATAATTCGATTGGGACTACCACCTAATTATGAACCAATCTTCATTCCAATGCAATCAAGTGTCCATCAAACAATTTCACAACCTCGTGTACCGATCATGCAAACAAGTCAATCAATATCAAGGTCACAAACATTTTTTTCTTCAAGAACATCACATGTCAATGAATGTCCTTTTGAATTCTCAAATTCACCACCAAAGTGTTCTCAAACAAACACAAGCTCAAACATGCCTTCTTTTGGACACCAATCAAACATGATCAATGAGAAAACTATTGATCCACATGGCTAATCTAAAAACTTTATACAACATGTAAACATTGATTTGGTATCATCAACAAGATCACCCAAGCAATAAAAACCCAAATCTAAATCTTTATAGAGTTTGTTTCAAAAATTATACCATGTGGCTGAATAGAAAAAAAATAATAATAATAATTCACCCATGTCTAGCAAATCCCCATTCTAAATAAATCACATGGATGACACACCCATTTCATATCAATACATTGACCTTCAATAAACATCCATGTATTCCACCATTCCTTTATCCCCTCAAGATTCACAAGAGAAATTTCCTCCATCTCCATCATGTGCTAGATGTGCTCGTAAGCTTCATAGATGTTCTAGTTCTTGAAAATCTCATTTTGATCCATAGATGTGCTCGTAAGCTTCATTCATCCTCTCATCCATGATAATGAATGATTACAACATCTATTTATAAGATAGATTGACCTAATTAAGTTTCACATAAAATAATATTAACTCTATGATCATAGGTTTACAGCTTGACCTTGATCTTTTAGTCTATGTGTTTTAAATCAGTTAGACTAATTAAAACACTTACAATAATGTTTCTTGTCCCTTAAGAAATGGTTTTAAAACAAATCAAGACTCAATAAATAGAATATGAATTTTTTATATGACGTGGAAGTCAGATCCACTTTTTGCGGGATGTAACTGACTTTCAGTGTCTGATGCTCAGTCTACATAGAAATTATTTTACCTATCTTTCAGTGATCCTTTAATTGACTTGTCTGTCAGGTTCCCTTGTTCTATCAGGTTCCTTTGTTTCTGCTCTTTCATTTTTGCTTGAGATTTGTCTCGTTGGGTTCCTCTGTCAGGTTGATCATGTTGGTTTCCTCTTAGCACTTTCGGTTTTCACTTTGCTTTGTGTCTTCGGTTTACCCTTTGAACTATTTTGTTAGTTTTCTCTTATCCTATCTTTCGGTGTATGATTACTGAAAGTGTTCTTTGCATACTAATGGAAAAATAATGTCATCAATCTCCCCCTTTCACATTAGTATCAAAAATAGATATGTGCAAAATACTAACAAAACGTTTAGTATGTACACCATATATATTCCTTAGTAATTTCATGACTCCCCCTATGCATATGCTGGTATAGTATAAGTGTATGTACATGATACTCTGTTTCTTTTTTATTTGAGTTATATATATCATATCATATCATTATTTTCCCTTTTTTTGTTCTTTTTATACTGTATAGTTTCCCATCTGTACATGTCATTATTTTCCCCCTTTTTTGATATTAAGGGAAAAGCTGTATACCTATAGCTTATAAAAAATATGAGAGTGTGAGTACTTCATGTCTTCCATCATCTTCTCCCATTTTTCCTTCAGGTTGTCTAGAGCCATGTGCTCGAGTGTGATCCTTGCATGCATATCGTAGATTCTGTCTGCTACAGACATCTCGGGGGTGGCTATCAGTTTCCTTACTGAACTGATATGTTGTTTAAGCAGTTTTAGGCTTGGTAGAAGTTGAGCCTGGAGCTCGGTGACCTCTTCCCTAAATTGTGTTTTTTCTTCCCACAGTTCTTGTCTTAATCGTTTGATCTCAACAATTTTCTCATAATGCAACTTTATTGGATTGTCATCGGTGGTTAAGCCTTTAGCACTAGTAGCTAGATCATAATCTAAATTTTCTATTTTATCACTATGCTCCTTAGTGAATTTATCAAGTGTGCTCAATTGTTGTATCAAGGAAATAGCTTCAACAATTATTGGATCTAATTCACTTGTTAATTCTGAAAGCTTTACCTTGTTTTCTGCCACTTCTTGGCTGATCTTTTCAATAAGTTTGTGCTGATATTTCTTCTCTACTCTCTCCTCAATTGCCTTTTCTGCATCAATGTTCTGCATTGTGATGGCCTCGGTGAGAGTGTCTAGTTGATCAAGGATAGTTTTAGTGTGATCAACATCAACATCAGGTACAATCTGATTCAAGATGTCCCTAGTTGTCTCTAGTACCATGGAGTCTATATGCTCCTTTCTTATCTTCTCCTATAGTTCCTTCCTTTGGCATATTTCACCGTACTATTTTAGTGCTTCATGGTCTAGTGTAGTTGGGTCACATTTGGGTATCTCAATTATCTCATCTAGAGTGACTTCCAACTTAGTCTTTTTGGTTTTCTTCTTCTTCTGAGTTTCACTTGAATGTAGAACCATAACCAGCTTCTCAGATTTGTCTGTTGTGTTGGATGAAGTGATTGGGGATGTTTCCTCTTTTTGTTGGTGTGCCTCAGTGTCATCTTGTTGGTTTTGAGTGGACGTCTCCATAGCAACCTTGACGTTATCTATAGCAAAGTTTTCAATTTCCTCTGGAGTGCCATCTTTTGGTTTAGCTCCTTCATCGGTATCCTTATGTACTTCATCTTCCTTTTTCTGTGCATCCTTCTTAGTAGTTTCTCCATCTACTTTCTTTGAATCTCCTTTTGTAACCTTGTCAGTATCGGTTACAATTTGAGTGTCTCTGATGACATTCTAGTCATCAGTGTTGTCTTTCTTTCCTTCATCCCCTGCATCCTCGGGTATGCTTGAATCTTTGTTAAGTGATTTATCTTTTTCTTGGAGTATATTAATGGCTTGCATCAATATTGGCATGTTTCCTGGTATGTTCACCTGTGAAGTGTCAATTGTAGTGTCTTGTTTGTCGGTCTTGTGATTGTTAATAGTGACATATTCATCTTTCTGTATTTCTTCTGTTAGATCATTGGTAATGTTAATGATTGTATTGTCCATAATGTTGTCCATAGTGGTGTCCGGCCATGTCTCATCTGCAACATCCATATCCTTTTTTCCTATTGTGTCCATTTCCTCTTTGTCCAATTCAACATCTGTGATGATAATTGGTTATGTTCTCTCAGTAGTCTGATCATCCTTGTGTGGTTCATTTGTGAGAATTGTTCTCTTGGGGCTTGCTTCCTTAGTAGGTCTGTTGAGTATCTTACTCCAAATTTTTTTAATGTCCTTCTCTAGGTCTATTAGCTTGCCATCAAGTATCTTGTAAGCTCTCATATCAGGTGAGAACTCCTATGGATGTTTCTCCATCATCTCCTTGATTTCTTCCATTTTGGATTCGGGAGGCATAAGAGAATCAAGGACTCTTTCCCTTACCTCTTTCTCATTCTTTAATGCATAGGTCCATCTGGAAGATATTCTATCATATATTGCATTGGTCATTTTGTCATAAAATTGTACGGGTACATATTTAAATGTACTCATCATTTTGATGATTACCTCTTCAATCTTGTTCTGGTCCAAGGGATCCAAAGTTAACCATATTCTGACTTTGGACTCAGTAATTGATCTTGATTTAACCATTAGTGCATATATCTCATCAATGGTTTTAGGGATCTTACTCTTCTCCTCATGAACACCTTCATCTTGTTCGGTGTCCTCAATGTCCTCCTTAGTTCTAATGAACTTTCTTCTTTTTGTTGCTTTAGACTATTTGGTTGGAGGCTTTCTCTTATAGGTCCTTACCTAACCTTTCTTCAATGGTGAAGGACTTATTTCCTTAGTTGTTTGACTTATTTTCCTTGATGCAGCTATATTTCTAGGCTTCTTAGCTGGTGTTGGTAATGAAGTATCTGACTCTGTAGACTCAGAGTCACTTTCCTGCTAAGCCTCACTGACGGGTGACTGTCCTTTAGTTTCTTCTATCTGTTTGATTTCTTCCTCTATAACCGACAACCTTTTCTTCAAGTTCTTTACCATTTTATCTTTCTTCCTGTCTATTTTCTTCACAACCAAGAAAGTTTTGATTCTTTCTTTGGTTTCTTCATAAGTGTCAAACTTTGGTTATGTTTTGTCTAAGGGCTCATTTATCAATGCATTGATTGCATTGGACGCTTGATCTATGTTTACCTCATAGTCTAGTGGTTGTATCCATGTTGTCATTAGTATAGCAGGTTTGATATATGTGTAATCTATGTCAACCATGAAACATATATCATTCTTGAATTTCTCAATTAGTTTCTCTAGGATCCTTACTCTTTTCTGCATTCTCTCCTTGAATCAAGTAAAGTACTCATCCATAACTGTCTCAAAATTGTCTCCCAGTGATGTTATAAACTCACTGATCTATATGATGATTGGTCTAGTTGTATACCATTTTACATCTCCTACTGATGGAAGTGATTCTTGGAAGTAAAAGAAAATGCACATGATAAGTGAACCAAACTTACATGAATTTGTCTTTGCATTTCTGATTGTCTTTAATTTTTCTTCTAACTGGTTGAGTAGAAGTTCTGATAGATCCAACTGAGTTCCTTTCTTTACAATCTTATATGTTGTATTCACTGCTCTGGATGCTATGTTGTTAATACTGCTAGCTTCAAAGAATTTTTAGCCTAGGAAACATGTTCCAAATTTTAGTTCATCATCTGTGATAGTGGATACCTTAAGTCCTCCTCCATCACACTTAGCTCCTGTATTATTTTCAATTTCATCCTTGGGTGGGTGCTTCAATGCTTTTACCTTATTTCTTATTGGATAACCGATGACTGCATGAATAACATCTCGTGTTATTTGTTTAGGCTCATGTAGCCATAGCTTGTGGTTGTGAATTCTGCCCAGTACTAACCGAATCCACTTGGTCTTGAATACCTTTGGGAACAATAGGGAATTTGTGAGCCCTTTCAATTCTATGTGCTTGTAATCATCTTTAATATATCTGTCATCATTATATAGCTTTTTTAAAGCTTGTTTTAACCTCTAGGTCGCCAATTTCTGCAATCTTGTAGTGACTGTATGCCTGCACGTCTTTGACGAGTAAAATGCTAGCTAGTATTCGCGAGAATGCTCCAGCATTGTCAGGTTGTGATGCAACCTCTAGGAATATCTTGTAATGGGGTTCCACACAGGTAGAATTCTTGATAATTTTTACCTTATCCTTCTTGATGCTCTTCAATTTAGTGGTTCTTGAAGTCGTAGCCATTGTTTCAGACATTTTTAGGGCTTTCCGTAAAAGATGAACAAAGTTCTCAGTTATGCTTAGTACTTACTTCAACCTCTACTATTGCAACTGATCTTCTTGGAGTGCTTTGTAATGGGTTGTAGTCACTCTGCAATGTTGTTTCTTCTTGCTTTTTTTCGCTCTGGTCACTTTGCTCAAATCACAGGTGAGAAATGAAACCCTTACATCACCTTTTTATAGATGTTTTCTCTAAGTCAAGTCATTAATTCTCAACCACTCCTCGGTGTGTGAAGATGGAGTTGTCGAGTTAAATACTAACTTCTCTTTTCGGTGACAATGCGATGCTTCGGGGTAGTTATCTAACTTCTTACTTTTACCGATGGGTTTCAGTGTTTTGCGAAAGCAACTTTGTCATCTTTCTTGATTATCGATGATTCTCAGTTTACACTTAGCAAATTTAGCTTTTACATGTTAACCGACAATTTTTGGTAAGTGCAGACAATTAATCTTTGAGTGTATACTGATGGATTTTGGTATGTATTACCCGATTAAATAGTTTTCACATATTTTAACAAGTAATAACATGATGCATCTTTACTTATGCTAATTTGGCATTTCATCAACATATTATGGAACTAATGTAAAATACAACTTAGTGTAATGCAATTCCATACTTACTTTATCTGCTTAGGTGGGGGTGGTGATGTCACCAGATCCATTGGATAGGGTGTCACCAATTGCATTGCTTGGTCCATCTTCATCAGTGTTAGTAGCTTTCCTCCACATTTTGTTTCTCATGTTTCGGATGTCTTCAATGGAATTTCCATTGGGGAATGTGTTGGTCTCTATCATTCGGTCTCTGCAGTCTTTCTTGAGATGACCAACTTTATGATAGTGTAAACATGTCATTCTGGGGTTAGTCTAGCCTCTAGAATTTCTTGTCCATTATCTCATACAGTTTGCAGAAATGTGACCAAATATTTCACATGTTGTATAATTTTTCCATGTTTTTTAATCCCATACATACTGGTTACTGACTCTTTTCAATTGATAGGCAGTTTCTTGACCTTTAGGCTTCCATGCTTGCTTTTTCTTCTTCCAGCATTCAAGAGTTGTGTGTCCATTCATTTTGCAAGTAGGAAAATATTTGTCCATGTAGGTTTCCTTCTTTGGTTGTTTCATCTCAGATTTACATTCATATGCTTTATGTCCTTTCTTGTTACATTTATAACAAAATCCTATGAATGAAGATGTTGATTTAGGAATACCTTTCATTTTTCTCCTGCATACTTTTGATGTGTGGCCTTGCTTTCCATAGTGATTGCATGTCAGCTTTCTTGGTCTTGGATTTTCATAGACATTCTTTGGATCAGCTTGATTGGGTGGTTATCCATTCTCAGTATAGCCTAGACCGGTGTTGTTGTTGATTCTTCGTTGTCCATCAAGAAAATCATCCATTCTTTTATTTCTTTCTTCAGCTCTCTTGATAATTTCATTATGTTGTTGTTGTATCCTGAGTTCTTGTTTCAGCTTTTCATTTTCTTCCCTTAGTTCACCGATAGCTTCTATTCTTTCAATGAGTTCAACATTCATTATGTTTGCCTCTTGACTCATAAGAATAATCTGATTTGTAATCTCATGATGTTGTTCTATTAATCTTTGTATTTCTGATTCTTTCTCTTGTATCTTTCCAGTAATCTTCCTTATATCAACAATAGCTAGTGTCATTTCTTTCTCAGCTTGTCTAGAATTATTCATGACATCAATCATTCTTACCATCTGTGTCTCTCGACTGATTTGCAGAGATTTTACTTGTCCAGCCACATGTTGATTGATTTCATTTAGGCTTGTGATGCTTTCTTCTAATGTGTGTGATGCTTTGCTAGTAGTTGATCCTAAAGACTCAAAGAAATCCGGTATCTCTTCCTCATAGTAATTTGTTTCATTACAATGATATGCCATAATATTTATTTTATCTAACAGTTGTCTCATCTTGATTCTGGCTTCTTTACACTACTCATAGAATATCTGAATTTCTAGCTTCTGATTCTCAATACTCTTGTCAAGTTTGTACTTCTCCATTGTATGATGTTTTATCTTCAGCCTTTAAGCTTTCCAAATAAGAGACTTAGCTCTGATACCAATTGTTAGAATTAATGGGAAGTGTGTACTGAAAGAGGAGGGGTGAATCAGTACCTCTAAAACTTTCTTATATTTTATCAATTAACCTTTATGTAATCAATTGTATATCCAACCTTTTGTACTATACTATCTTTGTGTAAGACATATCAATTCTTTAAATTAACAAACATGTGAACATTCATAGAAACATTCATGAAAATAATTGACACATAACACAAGATATGATAATGCAGAAAACTTCTGTTACAAAGTAAAAACTGCGGTGGGGATGGCACCCACAAATTCTTTACTATCTGCAGATTGGAAGGGGCTAGTTAAGGATTACAATTTGATCACTTCTAATTATCTACCATGTTAGGAGTATTTTTGGAGACCTGTTAAATTCTACTCTGTTAAGAGCTTTAGAAACATTGTTTAGTGTGCACTAGGTTAAGAGATTTACAATAGGATTGTCAAATCCACCTTCCTTGAAAGGATTTTTACACTTTGCTTCACTTGTTAGAATGTAATCAAATTACACTTTGACCTTAGTGTATGCAATCTCCTATTTCTAATTACAAATCCATTCAACATTACATGTATAAGTGTATCACCTAATGTGATTGAATAATACATATTGCTCGGTAGCCTCTATTCTTGGTTCTTGATAACCAAATTCACCTTTTGTTGTTCTGGTTCTTGAAACTCTCAGTTTGATCCATAGATGTGATTGTAATCTTAATTCATCCTCTCATCCATGATAATGAATGATTACAACATCTATTTATAAGATAGATTGACCTAATTAAGTTTCACGTAAAACAATATTAACTCTATGATCATAGGTTTACAACTTGACCTTGATCTTTTAGTCTATGTGTTTTAAATCAGTTAGACTGATTAAAACACTTACAATAATGTTTCTTGTCAATTAAGTAATGGTTTTAAAACAAATCAAGACTCTATAAATAGAATATGAATGTTTTATCTGATGTGGAAGTCAGATCCACTTTTTGCAGGATGTAACTGACTTTTGGTGTCTGATGCTCGGTCTGCATAGAAATCAGTTTACATGTCTTTCGGTGATGCTTTGATTGACCTGTCCATCGGGTTCCCTTGTTCTGTCAGGTTCCTCTATTTTTTCTCTTTCATTTTTGCTTGAGATTTGTCCCGTTGGGTTCCTCTGTCAGGTTGATCATGTCGGGTTCCTCTTAGCACTTTTGGTTTTCACTTTGCATTGTGTCTTCGGAAACACCCTTTGAACTGTTATGTCGGTTTGGTCTTATCCTATCTTTCGGTGTATGATTAATGAAAGTGTTCTTTGCATACTAATGGAAAAATAATGTCATCAGTTCCATTCTAATTTGGGATATCACTGAGTGATGAGAGTGGTCGAGATGGTTCATGGTCCTTTATTTTTGTTTTTGTCTTTTGTTTGCAAGGTATTTTTCATATAGTTCTGGGTCACATATCTCATATGCTTCAGGATGGATGGAAATATTCCTCATCTGCAATGTATTTGTTTTTACGCAAAGGGATCACATTATCACTCTGACTTTTTGTGTCATGGTGTGACACATCCATTTTCCATAGTAAATAAAACTTTTATGATAATAATACACTTATGAAAGTAAATTTTTTTTTAAGTTTTAGGATAGCTAAAAATGTAATAGCACTCTATGTTGTATGTGTCTTTCGAATGCAACAATATCTCTTTCATTTATAATGAGAAAGAGGCTAGAAGCTACATGTCCCTTCATGGGACATGTCTATTCATCATAATTGTTAATGTTTCATTAATCAAACATATATTAGACTAATATGAGTTTGCGTAATAATATATGCTATATATATATATATATATATATATGGGTATGTGCACCAAGTTGTGGACCAAAAAGGGTGGTATACGTGAAGACATTTTTTCTGAAATCGGGTAAACCTGAACTTGGAACAGGCGTTTGAGGGTCTTGCACTGAAAATAAGAAGATGTGTACAAAATAAAAATTGTAGTACTTTGAATCTAGTTTTTAAAACACTATTTTTTTTGAAAAAACAATAAGATTAATAGGTTCAAACCTTGCGTGCATGAAAACATGTTCCTGATTTTTTTGGAAAAATATAACATAGTTGTTTCCGTGCGTGGTACAAAAGATATAGTTATATTTAGTATTTTCTAAATCCCTTTGGTAGGATTATAGGTAAGAGTGAGATCTGGAAGTTGTGTATTTTTTTGTAATTTTCCAACAAGTATTTTGTTTTCTGTGATTTTTTGAACTGATCGCATCCTGAAAATTTGGTACTTGTTCGTGCGCTGGGCATAACTTGCATCAAAATAATCGAAAATGAAAACTTTTTTTATAAGTGTATAGAATCAACTGTAGAAAAATAATATGTAATTTATTTGTAATTTTATTAAGTATATCAAAAGTTATTAAAAATGGTAGACATATGTCTGTGAGGACAATCAAGATACTGGTAAAGAAAATTAAAGTTTACTATGCTAATGTTGTCCAAAAATAGAAAAATTTATATGGTTAGAAAGCTAAGAAGACGTATGAGATTATGGTGAAAATTATAAAGCTACCCAGTTGACAAATTGTAAACCTGATGAAGATAAAGTCAAGAATTCATCTTACAAGACGAAAAAATGTCTAAAAGAATAAAAATGAAGGGGAAATGAGCCTCCAAGCCTTTGGGTCATTTTTCAAGCCTCTTCCCGAGCCATAACCCGATCAGGTTTCTAAATTTCAAATAACCCGATCAGGTTCTGAAAATAAAAAAGTACTTCAAAACCCGATTGGGTTTTGAAGAAGTAAAAACTATTCATTTTATTCTCCATAACCCAAGCGGGTTATGAAGAAACTAAAATAGGCTTTTCTTCAGGAATCCATAACTTCCACATACGGGGTCTGATTGCCTCCTTTCAAAAAGCGTAGGAAAGATCTTGAGACGATCTAACACATGACTAACCTAAAATCATCTTTAGTCATCAACATTTATTTTTTCATCCATTTGAATCAAGTAAAGTATAAAATAGGTACTCATTATTGCCCATACATGCAACGTATAGGAAAATGAGTATATGCTCTCTCTCTCTCTATTTCTCTTAGAGAGAGAGAAAGAGAGAGAGAGAGAGATCATACTCATTTTCCTATACGTTGCATGTATGGGCAATAATGAGTACCTATTTTATACCTTACTTGATTCAAATGGATGGAAAAAAAATGTTGATGACTAAAGATTATTTTAGGTTAATCATGTGTCAGATCGTCTCAAGATCTTTCATACGCTTTTTGAATGGATTCAATCAGACTCCGTATGTGGAAGTTATGGCTTCCAGAAGAAAAGCCTATTTTATTTTTTTCATAACCTGCTCGGGTTATGGAGAATAAAATGCATAGTTATTACTTCTTCAAAACCCAATCGGGTTTTGAAGTACTTTTTGCTTTTTAGAACCCGATCGGGTTATTTTAAATTTAGAAACTCGATCGGGTTCCAGATAGATTAAGTTTTTTATAATATTTTCTAGGCTTGGTTACCAAGCCTAGAACAATTTTGAATTTTCAATAACCCGATCAGGTTATACGAAATTTGAATTTTTTTTAAAGATGTGTCCACTTTTTTGGTCCACAACTTGGTGCACATACCCATATATATATATATATATATATATATATATATATCACAC
>MU227244.1:11158763-11175929 GCA_018584345.1 Thuja plicata | reverse complement strand
TTAGACTTCTCTCTCAAAGAGAAGAATGCAATAACATAGAAAATAATAGATCACAAATGTTGAAACTCCTTTTCATCTAAGGCTTCATTCTCCAACATACCAAGTTTATCTCAAAAGTATACAACCTTCTCTCTAGCAAGAGACTTGCTGAGAATATCAGTCATCTATCTTTTAGTGATAATGTACCTTGAATGGCATGCTTATGCAATATATCTCTTATATAGTTTGCTTCACTCTTGGTAAACCCCAAGTTATGTAGGAGTTAGCGTAAAGGCATTTCAGCCAGCACACATGGGACTCAATCTCATGATCATAGTCCTCTAACTGTAAAAAAAATCTTTATTGTTGACTCCCTCTAAGCCAATATGAGAAAATTCCCTGAAGATCAAAATGGATCAAATCCTCTTGCAACAACCTCCTGACCTCCTCGTCTATGGTTTCTTTTAGATGAACTATCAGACTCCCTTTGAATCTAATATCAACCTTCTACCAGCAAGTCATGTCTTTGTTCTTTAGTCTGCATCAAGCTCTGTTCTTGAATGCTCTTTGATTTAACAACTTATCCATCTATCTAGGAATATCATGACCTAGATGGAACTACATCTTTTCAATTTCAATCTTTTGTATTTTTTATAGCTTCCTGGTCACTAGGGAAACCATCTCAATATGGCCTGCCCTTCTAAATCAGAATGATTAAGATCTTTGAAAAACAATTTTGGGAGATCATCTAGTAGCTCCCACTGTTACAAAACATACATGGTCCCAATCATGAAAATATCTTTCTCCAAGAGACTCTCATCATGTTGAAATTTTGATCATAACATTATTCGTAGGAGTAGTTTCTCGTATACAAATGTACTTGTTTGATTTCATAGTAACATGAGTGAATTTAATAAACTGTGGATTTATCCTCAAGATTGGTAACACCAAACATTCATGATAATCCATCTTCCATCTGAATCTTCAAGTACATGCATCAACCTCTTGACCTTCTCATCCAAGGTTGCCTCTGATAGATTTTTAAACTCCCTCAACTTAGTTCTATGACTGCAAGCATCAAGTTCTTTCTTTCTTGAATGCAATATCTTATGTTTCTTGATCTGTCCTAAAAGCATTTCAGAGAGATTGCAAATATTTCATAAATCTAAACTATCTCAAAGAGAAATACCAAAGATAGAAGAATACAAGGTTTTACTAGCCAATATTATAGCATAAATTTCAAACTCAAAATTTATGTGCAATAATAAAACATGGATCATACTTATCTTAAGTTTCAAATATTTCCTTTCGTAAGGTGAGCCCATATAGGAAATATCAGGCATAAATCAACTCTTCATCATGATTTCCCTTCAATGAATCCATACTCTTGGATGCTTCTTTGATACCGTAAGAAGGACTGCCATCTTTTCTCATATCCACATTTATACCGCATCCACCACACTATTCAAATGAATGTGTTTAAATAGAATCCTTCAAATGAATCAAACTAATGCATATGGTTAGTATAGTTAGAGAGTTTTGGTGTAGTTACAACCACTTCTAAACAATTTCCCATTGTCTTCTCACTATTCTAACTTCCATCGTATTAAACATACAAGCTCTTCCTCAAATTATGTACAAACATCTTTATCATTGTAATCACATTGATAAATGACAACTTCTGTGTTTGTTCACAAGATAATCCAAGAGAAAATCATCATTTGTATGCTCTGTCTTGAATATGCACCTGTGGTAGAAAATGTGTTCTCTTCTTTGTGTGTCAACAATATTAATCACCATTTCTCTATCCTCAACAACGCTTTCAAAAAATGGTAACTCCACTCAATCCAATCAAAGGCATGCGTATAAAAATTTAGTTTTAATTCTACAACTTTGCACACCCCGACCAAAATCTGTATGAATTGAGGAGCCGGCAAATTTATATCTTCACTATTCATTTCTGACAAGATCATTATATTCATTATGGTGCTTATTTTATTTTTAGACTCGTATAATCACCAGATATTATTAAGAAAACCTTCGAGCATATCTATGAATGGAAGCACCTCCCGATGACATTCTCTTTTGACACATCTACCTTCCATAATGAATATTTGACATGTCTTTTTTCTGTAATGATTATTTCAAAGTCCCAGAATAAACTCCGGCAGTATTTGAAGACATTTATATGATGTTGCGATCTGTTCCAATTTGTATCACTTATTTAATAATTGTCTTTATTGCCACCTTGTGGGCAATGCTTTGTAATTTGGCATAGGCCTCCATGGGAGAAAGCTTCAGTTGGGTGATGAGAAGGTTGATCTTGTTTGAGAGGAGGAGAAAAGGCATGAGGTTCTCAAGCCAAACTTGGCGGTACACATCGTGGGTCTGAACCTGCACGCCCTCCACCGCGTTGTCCACAACAAAGGCACGATCACTGAGACAAGAAGTTGTGTAGAATTCTCTGTAGAAATCAATGTGGCCGATGCGATTCAATGAGATTTGTGGTGTGACCTCCATAGGGTGGAGCCATAGAGGAGCTCTTCATGGTGATGGCGCACTGGTGCTCATTATCAAGATAGTCTGAGACTAGTGCTCTCGCTATTAGATGATCTACCAAGGTCATCTTTCCATGATCGACGTGTGCCACCATGCATATGTTTCTCACTCGCTTCTCCTCTCCCTCCATTTCTTTTTTGGTTGCTACCCTACCTTAATGCTGACTGTGATGTTTTGTTGTCGTTGTTCAAATTTTTTTAATGCAGCCCACCAATACGAAATACAAGAATTATAATTGTGGAAACGTATATCAATGGTTCAAAATGCAAATTTTCTTTCAGTCTAATCGGATCTATGACCTCCTCCTTCAAGTCTGTGCACTCCACATTATTGTTGTCTTTGATTTTCTCTATTCTCCACCTGTGCTTTATTTAGCTATTTCTGAAATGAATCTAACTATCATGGCTTTAAACACTTTCTTACATTTGTAGTCTGGCTCTGATACCATGTTAAGTTTTAGGATAACTGCAAATGTAATAGCACACTATATTGTATGTGTCTTTCAAATGCAACAATCTCTCTTTCATTTATATTGAGAAAGAGGCTAGAAGCGACATGTCTCTTCATGGGACATGTCTATTCATCATAATTGTTAATGTTTCATTAATTAATCATATATTAGACTAATATAAGTTTGCATTATATATATATATATATATATATATATATATATATATATATCAAAGTATTATATGTATTCTAAATGATCATACGACTCAAGCTACAAACATTAACAAGTTTCATTATTACTAACTCTTCTCTATCTAATTTCATCTTTCTACTAACATTTGTCCTCCTGTCAATTTCTACCCACTTTTTCAAGGGGGCATTCTACTGGGGCATGATCTTTAATTTTTATTTGACACAACACTCAGAATCACATTGTATCAAAGAGAGGAAAAATGTAGACACTAAAAAATGGTTCATGCCTATGGCCCTCCCTTTGTAACGTCTTCTATATAGTGTGTTTAATTTTTATCATTCGCAGATATTCTTTCATTCTTCTATATTATCATCATTGACATTTCTCTCATTTTGCATCATAGCCCTGATTGGTTGGCCAATTTGATCATATCCAAAATCAACATTAATGCTTTCAAAATTATTTCAAACCCATTTCAAGTCTTTGAAAATCATTTTATCATCTTATCAATGTCATCAAAATTGGTTTACATATTCTCGAATCGATTCAAATCACTAGTTTAATCATTATGACCCCCCTTTTTTCAAATCATTTTCAAAACCATCATAATCATTATGAATCTTTATCAAAATCATCAAATCGATCCAATTTTATGTCAATTGTCATTATTTTGGTCAATGATTAGCTAATTTTCCCTTTAGGAGTAAATAACCCATGCTTTATCCCTTTTGTCCTAGCTCCCACAATTAATTATTTTTGCATTAATTAATTGAATAACATTTTGAATTATGAGATTTTCTAATTCCTAATTCTTAATTACTAATTTGGTGGGAATATGAATTTTTAAAATTCAAAATTCCTATCTCTTTCACCCTCCCTACTAATTAGCTTCATCTCTTATATCATGCTTCATGATTTGTTCCACTTTCTGTATCCATTTCCCCACTAATTTGGCTTCCAATTCCTATTAATTTGCCTACACTTTCCCTTCCCCATTTCCCTTAATTTATGGCACTAATTTGTGCATCCAATTTGTCATAATCATGACATCCTTCCAATTTGTGCACCTAATTTCCATTTATGAATTTTGGTCTCTCATCTCTATAAATTGAGATCAAATTCTCAATTCAAGGCTAATTCAAGGCTAATCATCAACTTTTGATCTTCTCGCCATTATCATAGTGCTTTCATTGAGTGCATGATCATTAGAGAGCTACATTAATCTATTTGGAGAAGCAAGAAAGGGCATATGAGTCATATTGAGGGAGTGTTTGCATTTATTCTTTCTTTTATGCACTTTGCCTCAATTTCTCTTATTTTTGGATAAGTTGATTATGCATATGTTTAGGGTTTGATGGTTGCTCTTATGATGCATTTCTCCTCATTTTTATGTCCTTCACTTCCCAAGCATTGCACTTATACAGGCAGGGTAATTGGAACAAAATGATGATTGTTTACAGTTGCTCATTTCTCCTAAAACGGTAACAGTAGTTTTAAATTGAATTTCCTCGGCTGCGCCAAAGAACTTCTAATTGGCCTAAGAAAAGCAAAGTTAAAAGAGAGTCCAAATGCATCTCTGGCTGGTCGCATAAACCATCGTAGCCTTAAAAGGCCATGAATTTATGCTGAAAACCAAGCATAAAAAGAAAATGAGAAGATGGTTTTGGCATTTCCAGCCGCCCATTAAACTGTTCATCAAGATTCATAGGTATATATCCATTCTGGTTTGAAAAACTCAAACATATACTACGCTGTCCCAATCCCAAATTTATCAAAATTGACTAGATTGTTAGTACGTTTGGGGACTTCCAAAAACAGTCAAGTGAAAATAAGGGGGGTTTCAAATCGACTTAAAGATAGAATTTATGAAAGAAGCATACATTCCTTTCCGTATTTGAAGGTTTAGTAAGCCAAATTAAAAATCTCAGATCATCTGAACAGAGGAATAAATAAGAATCGAAGATTCATATACTAAGAATATGTCTCGGCCAGACTAAGGAGTCGTAGAAACGGTAATTCCAATGTCAAAGGCAGTTAAACATTTCAAGAAATTTGAATGCTCGCAGGTATTCCTATGGGTTTATTGGAAGATATGTAAAAACAGGAAGAAATAAATTAAGAACTTTACATTTACCAACTGAGATTTCTTGATCTATAAATGGAATTTTCTGAAAACGTCAGTGGTAATTTAGTCTATCAGACTCTTATCCCTGACTAGAACGCCCAAAGAAATTAGTACTTTCAACTGTTATCTCACAGTGCTTATACAGATTTCAGCGCTCAAGAAAGAAAATTACGGCATGAACATAATTACTGAAACAAGGAACGCTGAGTACATATCTTTTACAAATGTAAAATTCAGAGAGACTAGAATCCGAGGTAAGAAGAAGAGCACAAATGGAACTCGGTATGATTTTCTATTTATTTCTTTCCTCCTTCAGATACTCTCGTCCTGTGCAAGTTTGGTCTCCTTTCTTCCAGAAATCTTCCTCTGTTTTCCTTCAATTCTTTTTCAATATTTTTTTCCTAGAATCTGTTGATATCAAGGCAACTTCTGAGAAAGAAGAAAAATCAAGATCCTCTTTTCTCTTTCTTTTTCAAGAACCGTTTTCCTTACTTTCTTCCACATCTCCGCGTATTCAACAACCACCCTTTTCTCTCTTAAATCCCCATTCCCCACAAACCGTTTTTTTAATCCATTTCTTTTTAACTTTAAATTTTCTATTGAACTTTTCACTGATTTGTGTATGACCGGATAAAATTGTATTCATAACCAAGAAGCATTTATAATTATCAAAATTCATGAACATATTTGAAATTTATTTTAAACAAGCTCACACTTTGGTCATATATTACATAGTCTAGAAACACAAGATTTACAATTCTAACATTAAATACTCATTTTAAAAATCATGAAGTCTTATCAAAATAGGCATTCTAATTCACTCATCTTAATTGAAGAAAATATATTTGATATCAACACATTGATCATATGAGATTAGGGTAGAGACAAAACTCTTTTAATCTATCATGAAATGCTAATTATGTGGTGTGTGTCAGTTCAGACCATCCAAACTCACCAATGTCTACTTCAGCTACACCCCCGCCTTCTTCCTGCAAAAGCACTCAGACACCTACCATCACATCAGGTCAGTGTCCATAAAAATCATAATCGAAATCATATTTCCCTGTATATGCATGTAAAATTATATAATAATTGAATGAAATGGATATGAAGTTAAGCCAAAAAGCTCTTGCGCGTGCCCAATCCATTTCATTGAAATCCAAACTTGTAGAACATACCATGAATTGTTATGCCATCGCATTGACAAATCTGTGCCATGTTTGGCCAACGCATGAAACAACTACAAACTTTTCGCATCCTTAAAATTTATAAACGGTTTTAGACCTTTTGTTTCTTCATTTGTAACGGTTGAGCATTTATTTTTCATGTAAAAAAATAAATTTTAAAATTAAACAAAACACTATACCAGTTGAAAACAAAGATGAATCCAATCATCATTGGAGACGGAAATGCATTGGCAATTGACGAGGAAATACAGCAGCTAAAATATGAGTCGTGAAGTCCTTGAACAAGATGTGGAAGTTGCAGAGAATAGAGAAAAACCCAAAGAAAACATAACCATTTTTGTGTTAGATTTTTACATTTATAAATCCTGAAGCACAATTTAAAAGCCTTGAAAAAATAGGAATTTTTCAGCACATATGTGAAATGCATTTGTTGAAGATCTCAAAATGCTTCGCTCCAGGGAATCTAGCTCGTGAAAATCAAATCTTGCATCAAATGCAAAATGTGGAGCCTTCAAACTGTTAATAATTGATGTTGATCAAGCTATTTAGGATGGCTTAATTAGAACTATCACACACCACCGTTCGAATCAAATCGATCACCATGCACCACTATGTTGCATGTTACCTTTAGTGCCATGCATGATTTAAGGATTTTAGTTATAGTTAACATGTTTTTAACTAGCATTTTTAAAATTGCCTGATTAATGCATGTATTGCACATAAATGATTTTAGAGGCTATAACCTCTATAAAAAACTACCTAATGTAATATTAGGAAAAGTATGCAACAATGTAATTGGTACCAAAATCTCAATATAGAATTTTATGTTTTGTGTCGGAAAGATTTTTTTATGTTTCTGGTTATTGCATGTGTTTACAAATCATTACAAACAATATATCAGAAAAATAAGGTGAAACTATAGGGTGAACCAAGAAATACAATGCCAAATCGCACACGTTTCAAATTGTGCACATCCTTGCATGAGTACTGTCGCAGCTTTCTTTTCTATGCTCGCGGATTGAATCTATCCCTGTTGTGACTGTAGACAATGCCTTTCGGCATAATTACAAGATCATGATCTATAGACAAAACTAAGAGAAGTCTTTAATAATTTATAAAATGTCATAATTTTATTTTTCCCAATAATTCTAATGCTTTGTCCTTAGACCTTGGGGACATATCCGCTCCATCTTCTTCTGCCACTGCTTTGCATCTTGTTTCTGCTGATGGTGCTCTGACCGTAGCGCTCTTTGTTGTCCTCGTGGAGCATCTTTCGTGGGGGATTCTATTGATAGTATTGCTTGGACCATTGTTTGACGTAGATTGAACTCTCGCCCCAAATCTCTTGCAGTGTGAGTTTGGCCCAATCCTTTTGGGCAAAAGCCTTTGTGCTTTGTTTTGTTTAGTTCTTTTCTTGTTAGCACCTTTAGTGCTGACAATGTGTTGTGATGGTCTTTTAACCTTTGGTGGGCCTTGTTGTTGTAATGGGTCAGCCCCCTTGTTTTGGCTGTTGTTCTTTTCTTTTCAGCCCAATAATTGTAACACAGGTACCAGGGCCAGCACCCTCTTGCTACTGCTTTCTATCAAAAACAATTTTATTTTTCTATAAAAATATCTCATAGACTAATGTTTTCTCTCTATTAAGTAATTTTTAGTCTTCATATTCATCCTTTATGCAGCTCATTGAATTTTTGTGAAAAGATCATATATTAAAGCCAAAAGTTAAAATATATAATAATTTTTCTAAAAGTAGTAATACCCAAATTGAAATTGTCAAAATTGAATTGAAAAAAACAGCCACTAAAAATCTAACAGCCTACTTAAAACTTATTGTCATAATAAAATTATGAATGTAATTGTTACATCTACAATAGCAACACCGTTTATAAAAAGTCTACAATAGCAACACAATTTATAAGAAAAAACAAAGAGAAGATTGACTATAGAGTGTAGAAATCAGGTTTGATTTGTTTTCTTAAATATATTCACAATAAAATAAATAACTTAAATTTGATTTATTTTTAAAAAGCAAATATTTTTATGACTGTGTGGGACTTTTCGTCAAACCCTGGCATACGGGGTTCAATTCTGTTGAGGATCTCCCTTCGAGGGTTCCTGTTTGGGTCCGCCTGTCACGGCTTCCTTTGGAGTTCTGGCGCGAGGATATCCTTCGACAGATTGTTGCTTTGCTTGGGAAGCCGGCGGCTATAGCACATCAATCACTAGATAAAAAGGTTATTTCTTATGCCCGTATTTGTGTTGAAATTGATTTAAATAATCCTTTGCCAGATTATTTGAAAATTTGCCTAGGCTCTTCTTCTTGGATTCAGCAGCTAGACTATGAATCACTTCCCTTCCAATGTTGCATTTGTCATGAGTATGGTCATTTACAGTGCCAATGCCCTCAAGCCTCTAAAGGCAATGGTACTCCTGGCGGGTTTTCAGGCCCAAGGATGGCTAATGATGGTAAGGGGAATGGTCAAACTATTAGCACCGGAAAAGGGAAAGTTTAGACTAACAGTACTGGTAAAGGGAAAGTTCAGATGAATAATTCAAGTCAGGGGCAAGGGCCAACAAACACTTCTGGTCTTGATAAGGATGGTTTTATCCCTGCTCGAAACCGTGCTAAGGCGAGGGGTCAGAAGCGACCTCATCTAGATTGGCAAGTAGACTCAGGGTTCAATCAATTTGAGGTGCTAAACAACATGGTCATAGAAGACGGCATTCTTGCAGATGCTTAGTGTGGGGTTACTGGCTCGGATGGGAGGAGCTATATTCTTAGTGGCAACCAAGATGTTGTAGTTCAGCAGAAGTCGGAGACCCCTATTGGCCCTGATTCTAGTGCCCTTGTGGTTTCTCCTGCTCCACAGGAAAAGGATATTCTTCTGGCAGATTTGGTCAAAGATGTATTTGCCTCTAGTAAAGGAAAGGGATCTTCTCTTTCTTTGGGTCTGATGCAAAGACCGTTTAAGAAAGTCTCTTTTGCTACTCCCTCAAGAGTTGGGCGAAAGCAGGATCAGGAAAAAATTAAACTTATAGGAGATTTACTGGTAGAGTCTGGGGTCGTAAAGACCATGGATGAACATTTCCCCCACTCTACTCAATGATTAGTCTCTCATAGAATGTGAGGGGGTTAAATAGCATCCCCAGACAAAAAGCTATTCATGAGCTGGTGGCTGGTCATTCTCCAGATATCCTTTGTATCTAGGAGACCAAGCTTTCAGTGGATTCCATGTTTAGATGTGCTCCTAATATTTGGTTTCTGGGGCAATGTCAGTGTGTTGGTGCCTTGGAGAGCTCTGGTGGTCTTGTCATTTCTTGGGATCCTAGGAAAGTTACGCCTCTCTACTAGATCTCTTGCCACTCGGCTCTCTCAATGGTGGCCTCTTCTCTGGAAACTGGAAAGATGATTCTTGTTACTAATGTGTATGCCCCTATTGATCTCCCTGGAAAGATTAAGCTCTGGGAAGATATTAGGCATGTTAGAAGTTGTCACCCATTCTTGCCTTGGATTGTGGTCGGGGATTTCAACTCTGTCATTAGTCTGGAGGAGAAGCGGGGTGGGCTAGCTCGCTTGGGTCCTTCTTCTGAGCTTCTTCGGGAAAATATGGATCTTTTACATCTCTCTGATGTCAAACCTCTTAATGGGCTCTTTACATGGAACAATAGAAGGGTTGGAGATGATGCCATCCCGAAATGCTTGGACAGGTTCCTGGTTTCCTACTTTTTGAATTGTGGCTCTCTTTCTCTCTCTTCTAAAATTCTTGATTGGAGAGGCTCTGACCACTGGCCTATCAAGCTCATGACTAGTTATGTTTCTATCCCCAAGAAGCCTCCCTTTAAGTTCCAGCTGATGTGGCTTCGAGACTCTTCTCTCCATGATTTCATGGCTCACTAGTGGAGATTGGGTGGCCCTGCCTATGGCACTGTTATGTTCTTCTCTAAAAAATTACAGTATGTCAAAAGGAAGTTGAAGAATTGGAACAGGACTTTTTTTGGTAATCTCCACATCATGAAGAAAGGGCTCAGGATCATTTAGATGTTATTACTAGGCAGATTCAGGATTTGGGTTTTTCTGAAGCTCTTGGCATAGCGGAGTCCCAAGCTTCTAGTGATTTAGCAGAGTGGGATCTTAGAGAGGAAATTTATTGGAAATAGAAGGCTCGAGTTGACTGGCTTCAAGAAGGGGACAAGAACACCGCATTTTTCCATAAATTTGTGCAGGCTCGACGTAACAGGAATTACATTTCTTCTCTTGTTACTTCTGATGGGACATATCTGACCTCCTCTCAAGTTGTGTCTAGGGAAGCTATTCAGTTTTACTCTGCTCTCTTTTTAGATGACTTGCCTCCAGCAGAGATTGAGGAGAATACAATCTTG
The DNA here is from genome assembly GCA_018584345.1 of Thuja plicata. Taxonomy (NCBI): domain Eukaryota; kingdom Viridiplantae; phylum Streptophyta; class Pinopsida; order Cupressales; family Cupressaceae; genus Thuja; species Thuja plicata. The sequence goes on along the minus strand of MU227244.1, from coordinate 11,165,056 downwards.
TCCTGTATTCCCTCTCTTGTGACTGAGAAGATGAATGACTCTCTTATGTGGCCGATTTGTATGTCTGACTTGGAGGAGGTGGTCTTTAGCATGCATAAGGGCAAAGCTCCGGGGCCTGATGTCTTCCTTGTTGAATTCTTCCAGGAATTTTGGGATATCATCAATCAAGACCTTTTGGATGTGGTTCAGGAGTCCTATTCCAATAAAGATATGCTCTGGGCTTTTAATGCTACTGTCCTAGTCCTTATTCTGAACAAGGAAGAGGCTAATCAGCTGGACTTCTTTTGGCCCATTGCTCTATGTAATGTGGTCTATAAAATCATTACTAAGCTCCTAGCGGAGAGGCTTAAATTTTGGCTTCCCATGGTTATCTCTGAGGAACAAGGGGGTTTTGTGGCTGGAAAACAAATTTTGGATGGGGTGGTTATTGCTTCTAAAGCCATTCACTCTATGTGTACTTCTAAAGAGCGCGCCATGTTCATCAAGCTTGATATGGCTAAGGCTTATGACAAAGTCAATTGGAGTTTCTTGCGAAAAGTTCTTCTAGATTTTGGCTTCAATCAGGAATGAGTTAGCTGGGTTTTGAGCTATGTCACTACTCCCTCCTCGGTCCTTCTTAATGGTGAACCATTTGATTTATTTGGGGCCTCTAGGGGTCTTCGCCAGGGAGATCCTCTTTCTCCTTATTTGTTAATCATTATGGCTGAGGGACTTGGCAGACTTATCAATTCTCATGTACCCCAAAATGTGATTCAGGGCTGGCGATGGGGAAATGTTCTGCCCACTCTTTCCCACCTCCAATTTGTTGATGATACGGCCCTTACTGGGAGAGCTCAAATTTGGGAAGCTGAAGCCTTTCGGCTCACTTTGGAACTTATTTGGCTGCCGCAGGTTAGAAAATCAATGACCACAAGTCCTCTATTTTTTTATTCAACACTCCTGAACCTATTCAGCGGAGGATTGCTAATATCCTGAGATTTCAGATTGAGTCTCTCCCTCTGACTTACTTGGGTGTCCCTATTGTGGTGGGAAGATAGCCCAGGCTTTTCTGGCAAAGCTTGCTAGACAAGCTTTGACAAAAATTCAATCATTGGACTCATAGGTGGCTCTCTACTGCTGGCAGGGTGACTCTCCTGCAATCTATGATTCAGGCCCTTCCTATATATAGAAGCATGGTTCAGGCTGCCCCGACGTATTTTCTTAAGGAATTTGATGCTCTTTCTCGCCAATTTATTTGGAGTGGCAATCTGCAAAATTCTAAATGGAGCCTCATCAATTGGGATACTGTTTGCAGGCCAAAAAAGGAAGGAGGCCTTGGCCTTCATTCTTCTATCTTGTGCAGTCAAGCTCTTGCTACCAAACTCTATTGGCACTGGTGTTCTAGTCAGTCTCAGCTTTGGGCCCGTATCTTGTCACACAATTATTTACCTAGCGTTGAACCTTTAGATGTTTCCAAGTTTCCTCTTGAGGGAAGAGGCTCTATGGTGTGGAATACCCTCAACATTGGTGCTCACCTGGTGAAGAGAAGTCTATTTTGGATCTGTAACAGAGGCACTAAGGCTCTATTTTGGAGTGATTCCTAGAATGGGCATCCTCCTCTCTTGTCCTCTCATCCACACTTACAGCCTCTTTGTGATTTTTTCCTTTCTAATGGATGGAATAAGGTGGCTCATTATAAGGAGGCTCATAAACTGGGCCTTGTTGTTGGTTACAGATGGAAGAATTCTTCTGATTGGCCACCGGGTGGTTCTTAGGGGGATCAGTTGGAGCTTTCTCAGATCTTGGCTTCAAGGGAGTGCAACTCTCTGCAGGAACCTGATGTTTTGGCTTGGGGAGGTGCTTCTTCTAGAAAGTATTCTATTTCTTCAAGGTACCTTGCGCTGACTAAGCAACTATTTGGCAAGGTGGAGGTGTCTTGGTGGAAGAAAGCTTGGAATAGCTTTTCTTGGCCTAAGTGTAACTTTTTCCTCTGGATTCTGGTTTACGATCGTTGTCTTATTTGGGATAATATTTGCAAGAGAGGCTTCCAGGGGCCCTCCATCTATGTCTTATGCCAATATAGTGAAGATACTGTTTCTCACCTTTTTTTCCAATGCTCCTTTGTCAAGAAGATTTGGCACTTCTAGTGGAGTGTGTGGGGATGCTTGTGCTGGCATGTTTCTTCCTTGTCTGAGTTCTGGGACCGTCTGGGTCATCCCCCTTCCAAGACCTCTTTTCTTTAGGTTGCTTGGACTATTGGCCCTTCCTTTACTTTATGGCATGTTTGGCTTGAGAGAAATAGGAGGATCTTTCATGATGTGCAGCTAGGGATCAGGCACCTGTGGGGGAAAATTACTCATTCTCTTCATGAAACACTCCTAGAAAAATGTGACTTTTGTGAAGGTTTGGACCCTGGAGATGTTGGTATTTACTCACGCCTTTCCTTTCCTCTTCAGGGCGGAACTCCCTCTCTACCCCACAAACGCTCTGGGAATAGAGCCAGGCAGCGCTCTTAGTGTGTTAATTGTGAAGGGCATTGGACTCCTCCCCAGTCTGGAGTTATTAAAATGAACACTGATGGTTCTTCTTGGAGAAATCCTTGACTGGCTGGCATTGGGGGAGTTGGGCGTGATAGCTCTGGTGATGTTCAGTTTATGTTTTCTATCTACAAGGGTTACCATACAAATAACCTCATGGAAGCCCTTACTATCTTGGTTGCAGTGGAAAAGTGTTGTCAACGTGGCTGGAGAAGAATTACCTATGAGACAGACTCGCAAGTGGTAGTGAATTTATTGAATAGACGGAACCTTGTGGATGTGGATTGGCATTTGGCTCTGGTTATTCAACCGATCATTCAGTTATGCAATTCTCTGGAATCCATGTCTTTTATGCATATCCCTTGGGAGTGGAATGGTGTGGCTGATTGCTTGGCTGGCATGCGCTAGATTGGAATATTGTTGATCATAGGATGCACTTCCCCCTGATTTATCTCATAAGCTGGCTCAACTTGTTGACCAGGATAAAACTCTTTAGTGCTCTTTGTTTCCTCTCTTGTTCTGTTCTCTTTGGTATTCAATAAAATTTTTACCCCTCTTTTAGTTAAAAAAAAGAGCAAAAATTAAATTTGATTTATTTCTAATTGACATTTTCTGAATATAAATATACTAGTTTACATCATTTATAATCCAAACCCTTCTCTTAATTGGTTTGTTTTTGTTTATCCCGTCCCCAAGGTGAATGTATTTTCTATAGTTGTCTATAGACGTCCACAAACTTCTAAATAAGTAATTACTAGTTGGACATATGGAAAGGCACACCATTTAATCATATATTTTGTCAAAAATTATCAATTAATATCAGAGAGTTACATAACCATTACTGAAGTGCAAGGTTGTTTTGCATGCACTTCAGTTCATTAATAAGTTTTTAAGTTAGCTGGCCAATTTTGGTTTGAATAAAAGTGTTCATTAATAAGTTTTTAATTTAGTCAGCCAATTTAGGTTTGAATAAAAATGTTCAGTAATGAATGCACTATACTTCCATGTGTTTTACATCATAAAAGTTTTCCCCCATCCAGTCTTAATATAATGGTGGCACATGGTTACTCTTAACGAGTAATATATATCTGAGACACAACTCAAGAACAAAGAAGAATGATTATATAAGAAATATTAGGCTATTTTTCTTAAACATTTTCATACCTATAGTTATACCTTGGCATAATTATTATTATAGAATCCATTGGTAGCCGTACTATTGTCCCACAATCTTATCTTTGATATTGTCGATATGTTGTTATAATTGTTTTCGTTGTAACGTTGCTTTCTCTTAATTTTGAGTTTTCTTTAGAGATTGAACTTGATGTGATTATTGTTCATTTGTTACATCAGACGACAAACTTGTCTATGGATTTCAAACAATGGTTGAAGGTGAACAAAGAGCTGGAACATCTAATACACCTCGTCCAAAATTTTCTCCAGACCTTAGAATAATTCAGCTCAAAGTTCTTAGCTTGCCAAGGAAACTACCTAATCTTCTTTTGTCTATGTTTGATTGTTAATTGAACTCAAAGATTTCTCAGCTTTCTAAGGAAATTCTAGCTCTGAGATCCAAGTATTAGTTTGCATTCAAAATTTTGTTTTGGACAAAAAATTTAAAATGAAAATTTGGAGTTATTAGGATCACATTTTTTTTTTTTAAAAAAGTCGATGATCAAGGACAATCAAGAACCAATGACAATCTTGACCTCAAATTCCAATTTAAAGGCCTTTAAAAATGTAATATTGAAAAATCAAAAAATATAGATTTGTTATTTTTCTATTATATGTCATCCAATAAGTCCAAGGTCGATATGAAAGCATTCTAACTTGAGCTTAATCGCAATCCTAATCTGAGATTGATCCTGATCCTAATCCTAATCAAAGCTTAATACAAATTCTTTTCTAAGCTTTAAATATTCATATGTCTTTATCCATCATCCATATCCAACTCATCAACTAATCATTATGTCAAAATATTATTATGATAAGCTCATCCATCATATATTTCCTCCAAATCTGTCTCAATTCATATGTGTTAGGATTAGGATCACTTAGAGCGGGGGGTGAATCAGTGATCCATCAATTAATACTTTTTCTTCTTATCTGAATCTTTACTTAAATGCTTAAGTACTGAAATGAATATCAATGCAAGTAAGATAAATATACACAACACATAACACCATATATGATTATGGGGAAACCCAATGGAGGTGAAAATCCCGTTGGGAATTAGTACCCACAAATATTTTGTACTAGTGTCTTATGATCCTTGTTAGAAGATCCTTAACCCTGTTAGGAGTTGTCTTTACAATACATGAAGTACAGTGACCTTGTTAAAGGTCAGACCCTGTTAGGAGTCTTTTACAATAACCCTGTTAGGGGTGGTGGACTCACTATCCAAGAGCACACTACTCAAGTGGTGAAGGCTACAACCTTCTGGATCTTCGATACACACTGTATCTGCAAGGTGAACTGTTGTTGTGACACTGCTTGTCTGATCAATTCCTTTTGTGCATTGATGCTTTAACCTCTTGTAAAGCACTACAAAAATCTTATCTTCACTCTGACATCTTCTACTTCAATATCTATATCATCAACATATGATAGATATATCTTTGTTGCTTATACACTCTGCTCCGCTTTTCTTATCTCTGGCTTCCGCAACTTTTCCCATCATAAATGACCTTCTATAAGTACTTCCTCAAAGGACATGAACATGTCAGATTTAGGAAACCTTTTGACATGTATCTTGATCACTTACATAACCACACAACCCTTCATTAAGTCAGCTTAACATTAATTATAACTGCTTTACCCAAACCGAACAGACACATCTTTTCACACAGTCTGCTCCACCAAATTAGCTCTAACTAATTATCCTGGATGAATCAAGTCATGTTCTTTTAACCATAGATTTTTAGGTCACTAAAAATCACTAATCTAAAGGTGAAATTCCTGAGGATGAGTGCAACTTCCACGCCAAAACAATCTTTGTCAGCTCTTTCCATGATCTCTGTCCTGTTCTGGCAATCACTGGCTGTACCTCTTCAACTGGCTGTATCTTCTTCATACTTGTAGATCTGATCATGATCTCTTAGACTTAGCATTTAAACATACTCATAAGTGTATCTTCAAATGCACATATCATTTGGATAACATATTAACACACGCTAATCAAAACTATAACAGTCTGTTCCTTGCTTTGTCCTATTTTCTGTACTTTAGCCAATTTCTGATCTTCTGATAATGTGTGCTGACTCCAAAACTTCATATGACTTTGTTTCCATAATGAAAACACTAAGTAGATTCATATACTTTAGTATAGTCAACTTTCTAACAATCTCCCCCTTTGTCATTAATGGAAACAAAGGAATATGGTGAAGTTACTATCTGTACTTTTATATAAAAACTCTCTATCTTATATCTCCCTTTTATCATACACTAGAATCCATTTTCTTCATACTCTACTCCCCCTTTGACATTAATGACAAAGGTGCTCAAAAACACTTCTATGTACTTACTCAGCATACATATCTAGATATGCAATCTGCAACTTCTGCATCTCTTTCTCCCAAAATACAATCAGTGAATTAACAATCTATAGATGGGCGCATAATGCATATTGTAGCTTCTCCATCTTCTCCAATTCTATGCTAGGACCTTGATCATATGATAGACTCCATATTCTATACATTACTTTACTCACCCTTTGATATTATCTTCTTTGCCTTCTCAATCTTATCAATCTGCCCCTGATATACACATATTGATATC
>MU227244.1:11132080-11148151 GCA_018584345.1 Thuja plicata | reverse complement strand
GTGATCAACTTAACATCTTCAAACATTCAATCAGTTACATGTCATCAATCTCTCCCTTTGGCATTGATGGCAACACACTACATTATCATACTATATTATTACTAATACAATATGAAATATAACAGTTTCATAATCTCTTCTATTGTAACTATTACAAATGTCTGGCTCTCGATAAGCTCAAATAGCTTAGATTTGTTTCCTACAAAGTGGGCTTCTTCAAACTTTAATCCCTTCATTGGATAGATGTAGCAGCTTTTGTCTTTGTTTATGATATGTGCTCTACCTTAACTGTTCCTCTTCTTCATAATCTATTTTATCCTTTGATAGAAATCTCTCCCTTTATATGAATTCTCTCCCTTCGTTACTTCTCTCCCTTAGATGGATATTTCATATGTAATCTCTCCCTATGGATAAAGGTTAACTTTTCATTTTGATTCTTAGGAACTTCTCTTCATGGATAATGATATAATCTCTTCCTGATAATGAGATCATCTCTCCCTTATAATAATGAGAATCTCTCTCCCTCATGATAATGAGATTCTCTCTCCCTTTGACAACAATGCCAAACAATTCTTCTATATCATCTTCCATTTTATTTTTTATAATATACTCCTTAAATTTCCTTATCCATCAGCAATACATTGACTCTAGTGTTCGGTGTAGATTTGTACCTTGTTGTGTACAGATGTATCTATTGTTGTTCATCAAGGTGCTTGCATCAACATGAATGATCTTCTGATTGTGTATAGGCTGATGTAGCCTCCTAGTTAGTTTATTGACCGATAGACAAGGGTTGTACCCCTATTCTATGTCTCAAGTACTCAAATGTATCTTTCGGTAAAGGATTGGTGAATATATCAGCTAATTGTTCCTTTGATTGAACATATTCTAGCATCACCACTTTTGCATGTACTTGTTCTCTTAAATAGTGATACTTGATAGCAATATGCTTGGTCTTAGCATGCATCATTGGATTCTTAGAAATGTTAATTGAACTGGTATTATCACAATAGATAATCATTGGTTTAAGAGTCTTCATATTCATACCTTCCAGCAACTATTTGATCCATGCAATATTAGAGCAATTTGCAGCAGCAGCCACATACTCTACTTCTATAGTAGACTGAGAAATGCATCCTTGCTTCTTGTTGATCCATGTGACAAGTCTGTCACCTATGAATAATTATCCTCTAGTTGTGCTCTTTTGGTCATCAATGTTTCCAGCCCAATTAGCATCTGTATAGACTTGTAGCTCAAATTTTCCTTCTCTTTTATACCATAATCCATAGTCCTCAGTGTTCTTCAGATATCTTTGAATTCTTTTGACAGCAGTCATATGTGATTCTTTGGGATTAGTAGAGAATCTTGCAACTATTCCAACTGCATGTGTTATATCTAGTCTGGTATGAACAACATACATTAGTTTTCCAATCATTGATCTATACGAGGTCTGATTTACCTCATTTGATTTGTCTTCCTTTGTCATGTTACATCTGGTATCCATAGGTGTTCCAACTAGTTTGGAATCCTCCATCTTGAATATATTTAACACTTCCTTGATGTATTTGGACTAAGTGATATATATGCCTGCATCTTGTTGAAGAATCTGTAGACCAAGAAAGAATTTGATCTCCCCAAACATAGACATTTTAGATTCATTTCTCATTTCATTAGCAAAGGATTTGCATAACATTTTTTTTCCCCCAAAAATGATATCATCAACAAATATTTCAGAAATCAGAATATTGCCATCGGTATCTTCTTTTAAGTACAGATTGCTATTTTCACTTGTTCTTACAAAATCAATGCTAATGAGATAGGAGTGAATTATTTCATACCAGGCTCTTGGTGCTTGTTTAAATCCATACAAGGCTTTATGTAGTCTACATACCATGATCCTCTTATCTGGATCAACAAACCCTTCTAGTTTTTCAATGTATACCTCTTCTTCTAGTATTCCATTTAGGAATGAAGATTTGACATCCATCTAGTATACCTTGAATCCTTTGAATGCAGCATAAGAAAGTAAGATTCTAACTCCTAGTCTAGCAATGGTTGAAAATGTTTCTCCATAATAAATACCATCTTCTTGTGCATACCCCTTGCATACTAATCTTGCTTTATTTCTTGTGACTTCTCCATTCTCATTCAGCTTGTTTTTGAATATCCATTTGGTACCCATGACATTCTTGTCATCTGGTCTTGATACTAGTGTCCATGTACTATTCTTCTCAATCTATTATATTTCTTCATTCATAGCACTGACCCATTCTACATTCTCAAGTGCAGTATTAATAGATTTAGGCTCAAAATCACAAAGTAAACATCAAGTGTTTAGTGACTTACTTCTTGTTCTCATTCTAGCTTTCTTGTCTCCTATGATTTGATTCTATGGATGATGTCTTCTGACATACTTGGAAATTTTTAGTTCAGCTCTTTGTCCATCATTCTGATCATCTTCTTGACCTTTGTTCTGATCTCCATCGCTTGGTACATCATCTTGAGTATTATCCTGGTTTTTGGTAATTGCAGCCTGATGCTCGGGTGCAATGTTTTGTTTCTTGGGAGTGATACACTGTTGCTTGGGTAGAGTGTTAGGTTCTTCAGTATAAACAAACATGTTGTAGTCCTCTAGTTCTCTTCTTCTTTCCTTATCATTCTTTTCTTCAAATTCATCTATCTTTACATTTGCACTTTCAATGACCTTGTTAGGTGACTTGTTAAGACACTTATAAGCCTTTCTTTTGGTGGAATACCCTAGAAAGATACCTTCATCACTTTTGGAGTCAAGATTTCCATTTCTATCATCCTTCAAAATATAAAATTGACTACCAAAGATTCTAAAGTAACTTACATTGGGTGTGTAACCATACCAAAGCTCATATGGTATCTTATGTATGTCCTTCTTCAATTGTACTATGTTCAATGTGTAGACAGCAGTACTGACATCTTCCTGCCATAAATTTTGAGTGATGATTTTCTCAATCATCAATGTTCTTGCACAGTCAACAATTGATCTGTTTCTCCTTTCAGCAATTCCATTTTCTATGGTGATCTCAGGTGTAGAAACATGTCTTTTAATTCCATGCTCATTACAAAAATTAGTGAGTTCATCTAAAATAAATTTCCATCCTCTATCTAACCTTAAGCATTTCAATTTCTTGTCACTTTTTTTTTCTGCCATATTCTTATACCATAAAAACATCTTGAATGCTTTTGATTTATCTTTTAAGAACATAACTATCATCATTCTAGAATAATCATCAACAAAGAGAATGAAATACCTATCTCCATAGTAACTCTTTGTCCTCATGGGTCCACATAGATTAGTATGGACTAATTCTAGAATTGCATTAGATGTATGGGTTTTACTCTTGAAACTAGACTTTTTCATCTTACCTTTTTGACAATTCTTGCACATGATCTGCTCAGGCTTTGTCATGCTCGGTAAGCCTCTAATTTTATTCTATTACTTATCTTTATCATGTTGTAAAAATTCACATGACACAATATTTTGTGCCACAACCATATTTCTTCATTTCTATCCATTAAACAAGTGGTGTTAATGTCATCAAGATAGAAAAGGTTACCTTTTGTCTTCTCACCAATTCCGATCAACCTTCCCGATTCATTGAAGATCTTTGCCTTCTTATTCTCAAATGCTACTCAGTGACTTATATTGTTTAGCTATAAAACACTTAACAGATTATAATTCAGTCCTTTTACCCAGTAATCATTTTCACATTTGATCAGGTTATTCAACATTATGGTTCATTTACCTTCAACTAGACAAGGTGTGTCATTACCCATTCTTACTAAACCACCATTATAGTATTCAAAAGTTTCAAACTTTTACTTATCACCAGTCATGTGGTGAGTGTAGCCACTATCTATGATCTAGACATCATTCTTATGAACCTTAGATATGAGAGCACTTTCTACATAACTTTCTTCTTCTTCGTCTGAATCATCCTTCATGGCTACAAATACCATCTCAATGTCTTCTTTAGATTCGGTGTCAGTATCATCAGCTCTATTCTCAGCTAGGTAACAAGCTTTCTTTCCTTTGTCCTTGTAGTCTCAGGTATCTCTTCTTTCAATTTTTCAGTTGCTTCAGTAATCTTTGTTATCACCTCGGTCAAACTTCTTTTCATATGTTCTATCATTACTTATGTCATATTTTCTTATATTAGTATATCTTGCATCAAAGTGTCCAACCTCTTTACAAGTAAAACATACAAGTGGTGATTTACCTTTGTATCTACCTTTGCCTCTCTGCACTCTTCTTTCCATTAGTGCTTCATTCTCATCAAGTCCTTGATCCTCATTATCACTTTCACTATCATTCCTAATAGTGCATCTATGACTTGACTTACATATATTCAAAGAAGATTTGTATGCAAATTCTATAGATGGTTAGACACTATTATCAAATTTATTCATCTCAAATGAAATCAATCTACCAATCAGACTATCTAGAGTAACTGTATTGTTTGCAACTACTCTCATTTCTTGAATAGAAGAAACTTTAATAGAATATAAAGGCAGTAAGGTTCTTAATATTTTACTTACCACTATCTCCTCTTCAAGTACACCTCTAACTCCTTGGATAGCATTGACTACCTTTTTGATTCTAAAGTTATACTGAGTGATATTTTCTCCTTCTTTCATCCTTAGGTCATCAAACCTCCCTCTTAGGCTTTCTACCTTGGCTCTTTGTACATTAGCATCTCCTCCATGTACCAGCTTTAACTTATCCCACATTTTGTTTGCAGAGGTGCGGGTTTTGACATCTTCAAACTCAGCATCGGAGAGTGAGGAATCAATTTCCATCATAATGCAATTATGCTCATGTTTTTCTCTCAATTTCTCAAGAGTATAAGGTCATGTAGGTAACACATATTCAGTATCAAGGTGTTGAGTAATATCATTACCAATACCTGATAGGTGGAGTCTTATTCTGCTTTTCCATGATGCAAAGTTGTCTTTATTCAACTTGGGCACATCTTGTTTGTTCATCTTGTGATCTTTTTCTTGAGTTTTTAAACTCCCTTTCTAAGCACACAAGATCTGATACCAATTGTTAGAAATAACTGAGAGGGGTAGTGAATCAGTGGCCTCAAAATATTCCAATAAATCAACTCAAAAACTTAGTACCACAACATTAAGCCTCTATTTATCTTTAGTCCCACAAGATGAATGCCTTCAAATATACTTATCAAATAACTAATGATCAGAGTTATCTTTTAAACCTTTTTCTTTATCTTTATTGAATAGCAGTCTTTCATTTACTAAAAAATAGTAAATTGCTTAGTGTATACCGATCAACCCAGATTAGTTATGTGTAATGCAAAACACTAAATTAATGACTCATAAACATATTGACACATGGAATTTTAATGTGGAAACCATGTTAAGGGAAAAACCACTTGGGACCAGTAACCCAAAATTTTCACTCTTCTGAAGTGAGCTCAATGAAGATCCAACCTTGTTAAAGGTTACAAACACACTGTTAGGTGTGACCTTGTTAGAGGATTTAAAAGTTTAGTTTGTAACTTGATATCGGGCATCTCTATGCTACCTTCTATGATGAAATCCAACGTAGTTTTTCAAATGGTATCTGGCATCTCATGCTATGTTCATGATCAAACTTTTTGATACTCCTTGGGATGTATCTCAATATAGAAAGGATCTTCAAATCGTGCTCGATTAAGAGACTTTTTGAATCAATAGTTAAACTGAAATAGTAAATGATATGTTCACATATACAACTTATACTTGCAAATTTTCAGATCTATTGTAAGCTCATTAAGCCATTATGATCAATGTATCTTTTCAATTTACCTTTGCTCCACTTTTTTTAATGTTTGGTGATGTTGTGCTCTATTTCTCAGTGTCCGCAGAAGTCTTTAGCTCTTTCCTCAGCTTGATTGATCAGGACTGTATGAAGTTGTTCTTCATCAGTTTCTCTTCAGCATCCTCTTTTTCATTCACTCCCCTTTATTTACAATGAATTAAGTTGTCTCTTTATAGACATGATATCATCATTTCTCTCTTCTTGATTTTCTTGTTCTTGGCGTGATCCACAATCTTAGCCAATCTTGATTTAAAGTATAACTCTTGATTTATCTCGTAGAGATCTTCTTTCCAACTAGATAAAAAAGCTTTAAATCCTTTACTTATCTATGGCTTTAACTTGTCTATTAAAACCATGTCAACAACCAGTTAAGTCTATTTTTAGCTCTGACAGCTAGATATTTTGTCATTTCTGAACTCCAGTTAACTTTGGTGTTTTAACTCTTTGATAGCTTCGGTCAACACTTCAATTCTCCTCAGGATTCTTCATCGGTGTTGTCTATCTATTGGGGTTGTCTGTCCTTCAGGCTTCACTGCAAATTTTTTCTCATCGGTTAACACTTTAATTCTAGCCATCGGTAATTCTTGTGATTCTGCTCTTTGTTAATGCTCGTTGGTTTCTTTTCTCTGGCATCACTGTGACTGAAATTTTAGTTATCTCTGTCCGTTAGGCTCCACTAGCCTTCAGTGTTTGAATTCACTTAGTAAATTCTTGTCTTTTATGCATTATTGAAAGCATAATCTTTCTCTCTTTGTTTCTCTAAATTCTTTGACACTTTGATTATAACCAATTAGATTATATCAAGTTGACATCAATGACAATACAATCCATTAACTGATTTAATGTCTTGCATTATCTTTCTACATTTCGGTAATCAACTTAACATATTCAAATATTCAATCAGTTACATGTCATCAATAGGAAGTGTAATTACCTTTTTAATGACTCCCCCTATGTGCATACCTCAGTACAATGTATTTTTTTCCTTGGTACATTTTCCCCATTTATACATACATTTTCCCCCTTTTTTGAAATTAATGACAAATATATTGTACTTACAACTTGTCAAAGATGTGTGAATGGGATTTCTATATGGCTGCCATCAGCTTGTCCCATTTCTCCTTGAGGTGTTCGAGGTTCATGTGCTCCAAATTTATTTTGGCATGCATGTCATAGATACTCTCTGTGGCTGACATCTCTGGGGTGGCAATTAGAGTCTTTTTTGAAGTCATGTGTTGTAGCAATGTGAGATTTGGTAGAAACATAGCTTGGAGCTTGATTACTTCATCTCTTATTTTTCTTTCTTCCTTTTGAATTTCAAGTCTTAAAAATTTTGATTCTACAATTTTCTCATAATGTTGTTTGAATGCATTTGGCTTGGTTGACAACTTTGTGCACTAGCTTTCAGATTCTAATTTATTTTAGCAACCTTTTCACTATGCTCGGTAGTGAATTTCTCTAGTGTGCACAAATTTTGAACTAAGTTAACTACTTCTGATATGATTGGTTCTAGTGTAGTTACTAGCTCAGAAAGTTTTACCTTGTTCTCTGCCACTTCTTGGCTGATTTTCTCTATTAGCTTGTAGTGACACTTCTCTTCTACACATTCTTCAATGACCTTGTCGACTTCTATATTATGTGATGTTATGGTTGTTGGATGATATCAGTTTTTGGGTACTGATCATGCTGTTGATATTCATGTTTTGTCACTAATGTCAACACATATTTTTGTGGAGAAGACAGACTGGTTACTTGACTGGCAGAAGTGTAAAGATATTGTACAGATAATTCAGAATGATTGAAGTTGGATATATCATAAGAATGTGTGTTTACCTTATTCCTAAAGTCTCTTGGCTTTATGTTGCATATTGTGGATGTTACAATTGATTTGGTGAAGACTGGTTTTTGGACTATAACTATGATACTGAACAGAGCAGGTCTCTATGTTTTGGGTATATCTTTTTGGTGAATATATTTTAGATGAAGTGAGCTTATTGGTGGACAGCCAACATATTTTGGAATAATGGGTTGAGTTTGATTTTTTTTTATGACAAGTGATGTCATTTGTGGCGTGTATTTTGGAGAAGACCTATTTGGTGGTCGATTTCAGACATGTAGTGTGTAAAATGAATTATGAGAGTGGATTGCAAATCTGGAAGTATAAGTGATGGATTATATTTGATGTTTACTTGTTATAGGTAGTGTGTGTATCTTAGCAAGGGGTTATATAATTATTTGTATATTGGAAAGCCTTAATTGGCCAACCTGATTGATTATTTGTATATTAGGAAAGCTTAATTGGTTGGCCTAATAAATTATTGTAAGAGGGTATATATAAGTGATATTTTCTTTTAAAAATATGTGATAGAGATTGAAAAAGAAAATAAGTAAAATTTATGAGGCTTTTTTTACTGTTGGATGTAGAGCAGAGTTTATGAGAAGAGTACTTCATTGGGACTAACCAAGCAAAGATATTTGTTATCAAACAGTTCACTGGATTGTATATTTTCTATATACACTTGTTCAGATTGTGAATCCTTGAGGGTGGATTTAACCTTCTTTGGGAAGTGTGCCTTGGCACTGATCTTGCTATTTCTTTTGACTCCTAACAGGGTTTGTCTCCTAACAGGGACTATGTACTGTAATGTTATAACAAGCTCCTAACAGGACTAAATCTTTTAACAGGGATACTATACTCTCAGCATATTATTTGTGGGTACTAATTCCCACTGAGGTTTTACCTTTAACAGGGTTTCCTTGACAACACGTATTGTGTTATGGTATTAGCATTTACTGTATTATGATTTACATTTGTAGATTTGGTTTATAAAGTTTAAAGTTAATAATCTATATTACAACTAATTCACCCCCCCCCCCCTCTCAATTTTCTTGTGGACTATTATTCCTAAAAATTGGTATCAGAGCTTGTGGTCCTTACAGAGAAATTTTAATAGCTTGAGGTGATCCTAAGGATGACTTACTATAGGAAGGATAGTCTGAAGTTTGATCCTGAAAACTTTGACAGTTGGAAGAACAATATGAGAACACATTTGCTATGTCTTGGAATATATTACTAGATGATCACAAAGAAGAAAGAAAATATAGTGACTAAGGATGAATTAGAGAAGGCTACTGAAGATCAAAATAATTTATTTTCATGTAATATAGTTGCAATGGAATCTTTGATCAGCACACTTTCAAAAGGAGAATTCACTGAAGTAAAAGACTTGGATTCTGCACATAAGATTTGGACAAGATTGGAAGCACTGTATGAAGGAGACAAGTTTACAGAGAAGTAAAAGCTACAAAACTAGAAGACAAAGATAGAATTGCTGAAGATGAGAGAAGATGAGAACATTAGGGCATATGGACAAATAAATAAAAAATACTTGGGAATTGGTTCCAAGACCTAAGAACAAAAATGTGATTGGAATTAAATGGGTTTTCAGAAACACGATGGATGAGGAAGGAACAGTGGTAAGAAACAAGGCTAGACTGGTATGTAAAAGCTATTCACAACAAGAAGGCATAGACTATGAAGAAACATTTTCTCATGTTTCTAGATTCGAAGTTGTGAGATTATTTCTTGCTTATGTTGCACATAAAGACTTTAAGGTTTATCATATGGATGTGAATTTAGCATTCTTGAATGGTGATCTAGAAGAAGAAGTTTACATTGAACAACCTGACGGTTATCTTTTAACAGATGATGAAAACATGGTTTGCAGACTGGAGAAGGCACTGTATGGACTGAAACAGGCACTAAGAGCATGGTATACAAGACTGGACAAATATCAACTTTGTCTTGGTTTTAGAAAAGGTAATGCAGATAGTAATTTATATTTGAGAACTAATGAAGATGGAATCTTAATTGTAGATTTTTTTCTTGATGATATCATTTTTGGAGGCAATGATAAGATGAGTAAGAAGTTTGCTAAAGAAATGGAAAATGAATTTGAGATGTCAATGATTAGTGAGATGAAATGTTTTCTTGGTTTGCAAATTAATCAGAGTAAGAATGGCATTTTTATATCTTAGACCAGGCATCTTAAGGAAATGTTGAAAAATTTTGGAATGGAAGATTGTAAACCTGTTGGGACACCTATGGTCACTGGACACAAATTAACTAATAGTTATGAGACTCAAAGTGTTGTTCAAACTATGTACATATCGATGATTAGAGGTCTAAAATATCTAACTCTCACTAGACTAGATATTACCAATGCAGTTGGAATTGTGGCTAGATATCAGGCATATCCTAAAGAGACACATTTTGTTGTTGTAAAAAGAATTTTCAGATATTTGAAAGAGACAATAGAATATGGATTGTGGTATGAAAAATAAAAATATTTTACTTTGCAGGCTTATACTGATGTTGATTGGGAAAGTAATGTGGATGACAGAAAGAGTACAAGTGGTGGTGCATTTTTCCTTGGGAAAAGATTGGTTTCTTGGTTGAGCAAGAAGTAGAACTATATTGCTCAATCTACTGCTGAGTTAGAGTATGTTGCTACTCCAATAAACTATACACAAATTGTTTGGATGAAAAAAATGTTGAAATACATTGGAATAATCTTTGAAGAACTAGTGGTTATCCATTGTGATAACACTAGTACAGTGAATATGTCAAAGAATCTTGTAATGCATTCAAAGACTAAACATATTTCTATTAAGTATCATTTCTTGAGGGAGAAGGTAGAAGATAAAGAGATTAAACTGGAATATATTAGCACAAAGGAACATATAGCAAATATATTTACTAAAACTTTGCCAAAAGATGTTTTTGAATATCTTAGAAGCATGCTTGGGGTGATGGCCCCTCCCAGTGGTAATTAATTGATGCAGATATGCATCAGTCCAATGGATCTCAAAGCTATATCATTTTCTGGACTTGATGTATGGATCTACTCCTCAGGGGGACTGATCACAGGAGAATACTATGGAGTACATTTGGGTGATCTTGCACCTGGTTGATGGACATGAAGATTTGAAAAAGCTACACCTTATAGAAGACTAAAAATGAGTTATGGCACCCTTTGCCATTTTTTCCAAAGGGGGAAGGAATATATGTGAAAATCACTACTATTTTGAGAGATTTGTGTTGAGGATATTGAGAAGATTGTATTGAGAGAGAGAGAGTACTTTTGGGTTGATGCATATGGATTTTTCCATATGTTTCCATAAATGCCAAAGGGGGAGATTGTTGTATGATATCACTTTTTGGGTATTGATCATGTTATTGATATTCATGTTTTGTCATTGACCTCAACATATATTTTTGTGGAGAAGATAGACTGGTTACTTGACTGGCAGAAGTGTACGGACACTGTATGGATGATTCAGAACAATTGAAGTTGGATATATGAAAAATAATGAGTGTTGACCTTATTCCTAAGGTCGCTTGGATTTATGTTGCATATTGTGAATGTTACAGTTGATTTGGTGAAGACTAGTTTCTGGACTGTAACTGTGATACTTAACAGAGCAGGTCTCTGTGTTTCAGGTATATCTTTCTAGTGAAGATATTTCAGATGAAGCGAGCTTACTAGTGGACAGCTGACATATGTTGGAATAATGGGTTGATTTTTATTTTGTGTGATCATTGGTGATGTTAGTTGTGGCGTGTATTCTGGAGAAGACCTATGCAGTGGCTGACTTTATACATGTAGCATGTAAAATGAATTGTGAGAGTGGATTGTGGATCTGGAAGTATAAGTGATGGATTATATTTGTTGTTTACTTGTTATAGGTATCGTGTGTATCTTAGAAAGGGGTTATATAATTATTTATATATTGGAAATCCTTAATTAGCGAAACTAATTGATTATTTGTATATTAGGAAAGCTTAATTGGCCAACCTAAAAAAATATTGTAAGAGGGTATATATGAGTGATCTTTTCTTTTGAAAAGATGTGACAGAGATTGAAAAAGAAAAGAAGTGAAAGTTGTGAGGCTTGTTTGACTGCTAGATTTAGAGTAGATTTTACGATAAGAGTACTTCATTGGGACTGACCAAGCAAAGATGGTTACTATCAGATAGTTCACTGGATTGTATATTTTCTATATAGACTTGTTTGGATTGTGAATCCTTGAGGGGGGCTTTAACCTTCTTTGGGCAGTGTGCCTTGGCAGTGAGCCTACTATTTCTTTTGACTCCTAACAGGGACGATGTACTATAATGTTATAACAAGCTCCTAACAGGGATAAATCTTTTAACAAGGATACTATACTCTCAGTATATTATTTGTGGGTGCTAATTCCCATCAGGGTTTTACCTTTAACAGGGTTTCCTCGACAAAAAGTATTGTGTTATAGTGTTGGAATTTACTGTGTTATCATTTACATTTGCAGATTTGGTTTATAAATTTTAAATTTAATAATCTATATTACAATGCATTCACCCCACCCCTCTCAGTTGTCTTGTGGATTGTTATTCCTAACAATGGCCTCAGTCAGAACTTCTATTTGATCAAGGATTGGTTCATTTTTTATCAATTTGTGTGTCAGGAACTATTTGCAATAGGATTTCCTTTGAAGTATCCAAGACTTGTGAATTTGTGTGCTCCTTGAGCTTGTCTTGTATTTCCTTCCTTTTGCATAGTTCTCCATACTTTGTTAGTGACTTAGGATCCACTGTTCTTGGATCACAGCTGGGTATGTCAATGATCTCATCAAGTGTTACTGGTGCTTTTCTCTTCTTGTTATTTTTCTTCTTGGGATGGTTCTAGAAGCAGGGGAATGATGGATTATAGCAAGATCCTTCTCTAGCTCTATTGATTTTGGTGATTGCCTGGGAGGTGTGGTGTCTTTGGTATGCTTCTCGGTATGAACTTTTTGGTCAGTCGTAGATGTCTCTACTTCAACCTTGTCTTTATCTACAGCCTTGTTTGGCTCTTTGGTGTTCTTTCCAGTGGCATCACTCAGTTTTTCCTCTCCACTTGTATCTTTCTTCTCCCCATGTTCATCACCTTTTTCCTCTGGTATGTTTGCATTAGGCTCTGGTGGTGTCTATTTTGATTCAGTAATCACATTGATTGCTTCAATCAAGTAGGGAATTTTACCTGGTATAATTGCATGTGCAACATCTGTGGTGTCATTTTCATTTGTAGGCTCGGTGGTAGTAATCACTTCTTCATCTGCTTTGGCTTCATCAACAGGATCACCTTCAGTGACATCTTGTATTGTTATGTTTGGTATTTCCCCTAATGACTGCAATGTTTTAGGAATATCATCCATGACTTTGCTTGCTTCAGTGGTTAAGTCAATGGGAGTGACATCCTCAGTGTCATTGATTAAGATGTGCTTGGGGCTCAGTGTGGCCTCCTTCTCCTCATTGTGATCTATCTTAGTTAGAGCTAGTATCTGCTCAGGTGGGTTAAACATTTGAGTCCAAATATTTTTTCTTTCTATATCAATCTCTTCTAACCTGTTGTGGAGTACTTTGTATGCTCTTGTCTTAGCCAAAAATTTATTTGCATGCTCTTGCATTGTTGATTCAATTTCTTCAACTGTTGACTTGGGCATGAATGTAACTAGGGTACTCTCCCTCATCTATTTCTCTGTGTGTAATACATATGTCTACTTGGCTGATATCTTATCATTTATCTCTTATGGAATATGACTTCTAAATTGTAGAGGTACATACGTGTATGCTACCATCATTTTAATGATTGCTTCCTCTAATTTATTCTAGTCCTCGGTAGATAAATGTACCCATTGTCTAATCTTATTATTTGATATGTTGTTTGTATTGATGATTGACTCTGCAATTTCATCAATTGTCTTTGGAATTTTGGCCTTCTCTTCTTGTATTCTCTATTCTCTTTCATCTTTTTCAGTTTCATCCTTGTCCTCTCTTCCTCTTATATATTTTTTGTGTTGTCTCGGTGATGGGTGCTCGGTTGAGCTTTCCTTTTCTAGTATTTTCTCACTATACCTTTCTTCAGTGGTGGTGAGTCTACCTTAGTTGTTTTTCTCCTCGTCCTAGATGCAGTTGTTACATTAGTAACCTTTGACTTCTTGGCAGGTGGTGCATCTAACTCAATAGTCTTTGAATCACTTATCTCTTTAGCTTCACCAATGGGTGACTGATCCTCGGTGATATCTAATGATTTTTCTAAGTCTTCATCATTTACCGACAGTTTCATTTGAAGAGTGTTCATTATTTTTGTCTTCTTCCTATCTATCTTCTTTACTACTAAACCATTCTTGATTCTAGACTTGACTTCCTTGTATGTTCCAAATCTTTTCAAGGTTTTATTCACTAGCTCATTTAACAGGGTTTCAATAGTTGTTGTAGCTAGATCAATGTCAATTTCATATTCTAGTGGTGGTAACCATGTTGTTCTCGATTGTGCAGGTTTGATGAGTGTTGAGTCGGTGTCAACTACAAAGCATATCTCATCTTTGTATTTTTGTACTAGTTGAGCAGGGATTCTCATCCTCTTCTTCATCCTATCCTTGAATGTTGTGAAGTATTCATCCATTATAGGTGCAAATTTATCTCCTAGTGACTTAATGAAATCACTAATTTGTGCAGTGATTGGTCGGTCTATGTCCCAAGCGACATTACCGACTGAAGGAAATTATTTCTGCAAATAGAAGAATGTGCACATAAGGAGGAAATCAAACTTACATTTGTTAGATCTTGTTGATCTAATTGTTCTCATATTCTCTTCTAGTTGCTTCAGTAGCAGCTCGAATATGTCTAGTTGCAGTCCCTTCTTCACAATTTTATATGCAGTGTCAACTGCTCCACATGCTATGATGTTCATTCTGTTGTGTTGGACTATCTTATACCCAAGTACACATGCACTAAATTTCATCTTGGGGTCAGTGATTTTATTGAGTTTCAACCCTCTGCTATCCCATTTCACTCCATTTATCTTTTCAATGTTGGGGTGTGAAGGATACTTTAGGGCTTTTTCCTTCTCGGTGATGGGATAACCGGTCACTGCATGAATCACATCTTTTGTGATCAGTTTGGGTTCATCTAGCCACATTTTCCCATCATGTACTTGTGTGCTAAAATGTTGACACACTTCTATGAGTCATTATATCCAAGATTTCTCAAGAATGAGGTCTCAAATGGTGACTCATAGCTCTCTTTTCATAGAGTGCAAGGGTTTATAATGGAGGCCCTCAGTTTAGACCTAGTTTGTGCCCATGAAAGTACACCACAAAATGAGAGATTCAAAAAGGAAAAGCAAGAGTGCTAGTCTCCATGATCATCAAATATGCATGCAAATGAAAATGGAAGCTATCCTATATGATAACAATATATGAAAGCAAAATAATCTATGAAAGGAAATACGCACGCAAGATTATTCTATGAAATGAAATATGAATCTAATCTAACATGCAAGTGCAAGAGTAATCTAAATGGATTGCCATAGATGCATGAGAGAAGAAGACAAGAAAAGAGAAGTTGCAATGTTCAAGCTCAAGTGCTCAAACTCTCCTCCAAAATCGCTCTCCAAAACCTGCAGCATAACATTAACATAAAATCTGGATGCTAAATGAGAAGGAGAGGGCTCCTTATAAAGGAAAGTGTGGAGATGAATACATCCTCAAGAGCAATGAGGGATAAATCCCTGAAAAGGCAAGAGGAAAAATCCCACCACTTAGAGATATGTGCATTCAACATGTAGAGAAAAAAGGAATTTTTATTTATTTTTATTTGATTTATTTCATTTTTTCATCACAAAGAGAGATTTAGGTGAGCATTTTATTTAATTAATTAAAAGAGGGATTTTCTTTTAATTAAATAAGATTATTTTATTTAATTAAAAGGGATGTTTTCTTTTAATTAAATAAGATTATTTTATTTAATTAAAAGGGATGTTTTCTTTTAATTAAATAAGATTATTTTATTTAATTAAAAGGGATGTTTTCTTTTAATTAAATAATATTATTTTATTTAATTAAAAGGCATGTTTTCTTTTAATTAAATAAGATTATGGATAAAATGATCAAACCTTAAGAAATATTGAAATAATTGAATTAATTATGATTTGATCAAGGAAATTGATTTGAATTGAAAATATTGCAAGGCATTGATTCGGGAAATTGATAAATTGATTCCATTATTTGATAAATTGAAGAATGGGGGCCCATAGTCTAGGCGACCATTTTAGGGTGCATATATTTTCCCCTCTTTGACTAATGTGTGATCTTTATGGGAACACATGTAGTCAAAGAATGCAGTTGAAGTG
>MU227244.1:11107210-11132030 GCA_018584345.1 Thuja plicata | reverse complement strand
AGGCGACCATTTTAGGGTGCATATATTTTCCCCTCTTTGACTAATGTGTGATCTTTATGGGAACACATGTAGTCAAAGAATGCAGTTGAAGTGTGAGATCGATTTGGGATCACAAAACAACCCAGACATGTGATCGACAGACGGGAACACATCAGGACAAAGATAAGCTATTTGAAAAAGACAAGGTCAACACCCCTATAAATAGGTAATTGAAATGTCCAAGATAAGAATCTCAAGGAAGGTTGCCCCAAGTGGAGCAATTGATAGGATTGATAAAGCTGAATCAAGGATTGAATTTTGATAGGTACTTCCCCCTCGTGATCAAAATCAAAATGTGATAGAGGAGAAATAGCAAATTGATAAATTTGATCAAATCAAACTAAAGATAAGGTTCTTGATGTAAGATGAAAGATATAAGGATCACAGAACCAAGGTAGATCATCAAGCACAAAAGATTATGCCCCAAGGTTGAATTAGAAGAAAAGGAATTGGGGTGAAAGCGAATGGAAGATAGAAGTTTGTAAGAGGTGGAAAGAAATGGAGAGAAGAAAGAGAATTGGCCTTAAGAGAGAGAATGTCCCAAAATCAATCAACTGTTTAAAATATTAAATTTTGATTGAGATCACAAAAGAAGATAAGGAAATGAAGATCAAAACATGACCACGGTTGATTAAAAGTCCACAAGAAAAATGAAGGAAAACCCTCTCAAACTCATAATGTAGCCTAAAAATGCAAACTAACATGAGAGATAACAATGCAACCTACATGAAAATGCAAAGGTGTACTTGCAATAGAGCAACTGTGACATAGGATTTTGTGTTCATAATTCATTATAGAATGTTAAGGAACTTATTTTCATCATTGGGCAATTATTAACGAACATCGAAAAATCACACAATCATCACTAGTCACAAGCGCAACTATGAAGATATGAATGTGATTTATATCAGATTGGAATGTGGAAATATTCTAACATAAGCATCAAAGACATAAAGGTCAAGATGAATTCAATGTTATCTTACCCAGTTTAATGTAGCAAAACCATGCTCGCACCAAGGCATAGATGTCGGGATGATCATAAGAACTGTTGTGTGAAAATAGTCAAGGATGATGCCTCAAATATCCTAAGTGTTTCAAGGGGAAAAAAAGAGACACTCTAGAGTTTCAAGACCACACCCACAAGAAGAAAGCAATTAAAAACATGCCACATGCCCCAAGTCCTCTAGCTATGTATCCCGGAGAGACTTATTAGACAAGGACACTCAACGAAAATCAATGATAGTCAGCACACAAAGAAAAGATCATGACATAGCTCAAGCATTAAGTGTTGTGTTTAAAAATTTAAGTGTGTTAAATGATACTGAGTTCTGAGGATAAGGATCGAATGCTTGCAAGCAGGTAAGATCACATAACAAAACTGGGTAAGACCAAACTGATAAGTGTTGAAAAACACTCGATGTCAGGGGTTGTGTTGAAAAACACAGTGGGGGTGGTGTTGAAAAACACCATTTGTGATATTTTCTAAAGACTAACGCATCCAAGAGACCAAAGCTAACATAGTTATGCCCCCTAGACAAATAAAAAGACCAATTCCAAACCAAGGAAACAAGGACAAGGCATGATGGAGAAAGGCTAAGTGTCAAGGATACGCGCTAAGAAATAGGGGTGCAAAGGCCTCAAGTAGCGCCCATTTCTAGGTTTTCACCACTTGTATTTTTATTTTTTTATTTTTTTGGTTCTGACACAGCCACATAATGGTTTTTGCCATCAGAACTCCTATTCTTTTGATTTTCTTTTCTTTTTATTTTGTGACTAAGGTACTTGATGTCAAAAATGTGTGCTAAAATGTTGACACACTTCTATGAGTCATTATATTCAAGATTGCTCGAGAATGAGGTCTCAAATGGCAACTCATAGCTCTTTATTCATGGAGTGCAAGGGTTTATAATGGAGGCCCTCATTTTAGACCTAGTTTATGCCCACGCAAGTACACCATAAAATGAGAGATTCAAAGAGGAAAAGCAAGTGTGATAGTCTCCATGATCATCAAATATGCATGCAAATGGAAATGGAAGCTATTTTATATGATAACAATGCATGAAAGCAAGCTAATCTATGAAAGGAAATACACGTGCAAGATTATTCTATGAAATGAAATATGAATCTAATCTAACATGAAAGTGCAAGAGTAAACTAAATGGATTGCCATAGATGCATGAGAGAAGAAGACAAGAAAAGAAAAGTTGCAATGTTCAAGCTCAAGTGCTCAAACTCTCCTCCAAAATCACTCTCCAAACCTGCAGCATAACAATAACATAAAATATAGATGCTAAATGAGAAGGAGAGGGCTCCTGATAACAAAAAGTGTAGAGAGGAATGCATCCTCAAGAGCAATGTGGGATAAATCCCTAAAAAGGCAAGTAAGAGGAAAAAGCCCACCACTTAGAAATATGTGCATTCAAAGTGTAGAGAAAAAAGGAATTTTTATTTATTTTTATTTTATTTATTTCCTTTTTTCATCACAAAGAGAGATTTAGGTGAGGATTTTATTTATTTAATTAAAAGAGGGATTTTCTTTTAATTAAATAAGATTATTTTATTTAATTAAAAGGGATTATTTATTTTAATTAAATAAGATTATTTTATTTAATTAAAAGGGATGTTTTCTTTTAATTAAATAATATTATTTTATTTAATTAAATAAGATTATGGATAAAATGATCAAACCTTAGGAAATATTTAAATAATTGAATTAATTACGATTTGATCAAGGAAATTGATTTGAATTGAAAATATTGCAAGGCATAGGTTCAGGAAATTGATAAATTGGTTCTGTCATTTGATAAATTGAATAATGGGGACCCATAGTCTAGGCGGCCATTTTAGGGTGCATACAGTACTCGGCTAAGTACTAACTATATCCACTCAGTTTTGAACTCTTTCAGGAATAGTAGAGCATTGGTTAACCCTTTCACTTCTATGTGCTTATACTCATCCTGTAGGTTTCCATCCTTACATAACCTCTGGTAAGCTTCCTGAATCTCAAGGTCTCTGATCTCTGTAACCTTGTAGTGAATGTATGTATGAATATCTTCAACTAGAAATACCCTAGGAGGAATACTTGAAAACACTCCCTTGTCGTCGGGTTGAGCAGAAACCTCAGGGCAGAACTTGTAGTTTGGTTCTTCGCATGTTGAGTTCTTTATCAAAGCTACCTTTGTGTCCTTTGCATTCTTGATCTTTGTGACACATGATGTGGTTTCCATTGTTCAAAAAATTAGGGCTCCTCCATAAATAAAAAGTTAGCTCGATGAGTCTAGATACTCACTCGATCTTTGTTGTGGATGCTCAGAATCTATTAGAGTGGCTTTGAATCTTTTGTTGGTAGCTCTACAATCTTTTCACTTCTTAGTCGCTCTTTTTTTCTCTACTCTCACTCTTTATCGCTCAATGAATGAAATGAGATTTTTTTGGCCATTTTATAGACAATGTGTCCTAAGTGATGCATTGAATACTTCACCTACTTCTCGATCGATAAAAAAGTGATGCTCGATCAACACACAAAATAATTCATCTCAGTGAGTATTCAATACTCGATACAAGGTGGCAACTTGGTTGTCTTCCACATGTTTACTGATGATGCTCGGTGTATATTGTCAACTTGGTTATCTTTTATATGTTTACCGACGTGCAGTTTATGCTCGGTTTACATTGATCAACTAGATTAGATTCACAAAACATAACAAGTAATATCATAGTGCATCTTCATTCATGTTAATTTGGCATATTCTCAAATGAATATTGGAACTAATTTTAAATATAGATTTGTAGAGTGCAGTTCCATACTTACTTATATTGCTTAGGTGGGGGTGGTGGAATCTCCTAATCCATTGGATGAGGCGTCACCAACTGTAGTGCTTGGTCTAGCATTGTCATTGTTTGAAGCTCTCCTCCACATTTGATTTATCATTCTCCTTATATATTCAATAGTATTTCCATTAGCAAAAGTGCTTGACTCTGTCACTCGGTCTTTGCAGTCCTTGCTTAAGTGACCAACCTTATGACAGTGTAAGCATGTCATTATAGAGTTAGTCCAGTTTCTATATCTTCATATCCATTTCCTCATACAGTTATCAGCTATATGTCCATATCTACCACATGTTGTGCAATTTACCCAAGTTTTGTAATCCCAAACATATGAGTTACCGACTCTTCTCAATTTATAAGCATTTTCTTTCTCTTTAGGTTTCCATACTTGCTTCATCTTTTTCCTACATTCATGCGATGTGTATCCATGTATGTTTCAAGTAGAACAATGTTTCTCCATGTAATATTTCTTCTTTAGTTTGTTCTTCTTAGATCTTTATTCATGTTCTTTGTTTCCATGCTTTTTACAGTTATAACAATTACCTATGAATGTAGAAGTAGTTTTAGGAATACCTCTTGCTTTTTTCTTGCAAACATTTGATGTGTGGCATAGTTTTTCACAATGATTACGTGAACACATCTTTGGTCTTGGATTTGAGTAGACATCCCTTTGATCAGCTTGGTATAATGATTATTCATGCTTGGTATACCCTAAACTGGTATTGTTGTTGAGTATTCTCTGTCCATCCAGAAAATCATCCATTCTTTTTGTATTGTCTTCATCATTCTTGATCATATCATTATGTTGTTGTTGAATCCTTACTTCATGCTTCAGTTTCTCATTTTCTTCTCTTAGTTCACCAATAGCTTCCAGTTTTCCATTAATTTCTATGTTCACTCAGTTGGCCTCATGACTCATAAGAACTATTTGATTGGTGATCTCAATGTGATGTTCAGTAAGTCTTTGTATCTCAGATTCTTTCTCTTGCAATTTCTCAGTAATATTTCTCCTATCATCAATAGATAAAGTTCTTTATTTTTCATCTTGTCTTGCATTATTCATAACAACAATCATTCTTACCATTTGTGTCTCTTGACCAATCTGTAGTACTTTCACTTGTTCAATCAGATGTTGATTGATTTCATTTAGACTTGTAATGCTTCCTTTAGATGTGTTAGATGTATTACCAGATCCAGATTCTGATGAACAAAATAAATTAGGTATCTCTTCTTCATGTTAGTTAGTTTCATTGCAGCGAGATGCCGTGAATTTTCTTTCATCCAATTCCTCTTTCATTTTGATTCTTGCTTCTTTGTATTGCTCAAAGAAAAATTGTATCTGCAACTTCTGATTCTCAATTTTTTTGTCAAGCTTATACCTTTCCATTGTATGATCTTTTCTCTCAAGTGATTAAAATTTTCTAAATAAGAGATCTAGCTCTGATACCAATTAATGGAATAATATAATGGTGTGTATTGAGAGGGGAGGGGTGAATAAGTACCCTTAAAAGATTGTACCAATTAACCTTAGTAATCTTTACTTGCATGACCGGCCATTGTAGCTTTTCTACTTCATGAATGTAATATCATAACATAAATGTAAGTGTATGTAAACAAACATAGAAACATTCATGAAACTCATTTACACGTGACACAAGAATTGATATGCAGAAAACCCCTATTAGAAGGTAAAAACTTTGGTGGGGATGAAACCCACAAAGCTTCACTATCTACAGAATGGAAGGTGTCATTTTTTGCTACAAGTTGTGATCACTTCTGATGACCTTACGATGTTAGGAGTAACATGTTATACTTGTTAAGTATACTTGGTTAAGATATTTTAGCAACACAATGTATGTGTGCACTCGGTTAAGAGATTTACAATAAGACTGTTAAGTCCACCTTCTTGAAGGATTTCTTCTATTTGCTACAATTATTAGAGAGTATAAAAAAATACTTATTACCTGATAGCTTGCAATCTTGAATTACTGATTACATATGCATTAAATTCACAAAATATATGTATCACCTATTGTGATGGATAATACCTCTATTGCTGCTCGATAGCCTTGTATGAAGTTCTTGATAAACTGAATTCTTTTTTATTTGTCCTTGTGCATGAAAACATATGTCTGATCCTTAGTTGTCCTCTTTGACTACAATCATCTTCTCTTAATTGATGACTACATCTATTTATACAATGTATTGACCTAATTAGGTTTCACACTTTTCTTGAATAACTCTAAGATCTAAGGTTTACAACTTGACCTTGATCTCCTAGTTTGCATGAATACAATTAGTTAAACTATTTAAATCCACATTTGTCATTTTTCTTGATCCACAAAAAATGGTTTTCCAGCTAAGCATAAAGCTATTTTAAAGACTAAAGTGTTTTATCTGACGTGTAGATAAGATCCACTTTTCTTGGGAATAAAATTGTCTCTTGCTAGATTGGTGCTCGATATACTCTGTAGACTGTGCTCGGTGATATCTCTATAGTCATTATGCTCAATTTACTTTGTAGACATTATGTGCTCAGTTTACACTGTAAACTGTCTTCCTCAGGTTGCACTATAAGTTGTTTGTCGGTGTACACTGTGACCGACGGTCCAAAACTGTTTCCTTGTATACTAATGATAACTTTTGATCCTTTAAGGATTATCAATAGACCAGCTCAACGAGTAGACTTAGATTATATATGTTGCATGCATTATTTCACTCTTTTTTCTCACATGTTAGACCTTGTTATCTTATTATATGATAGACATTTTATGATGGCACATGTTATACATGTTATAGGGACTTATTATCATGTTATTTGGACTTGCATTATCAGGACTTGTTGTAAGAGTAATACTTTGTTGTGTGATTATATATATCATGAGTTGATATGATGGATATTATGATGCATATTATTCCAAGACTTGTTATGTTATTTATCTTCTTCGTGGACTTTTTAAATCCTATTTCATTGTTTTTTTTAAATAGTGGTTTGAATCTAGATATATGAGTTTATGTAATATATGAGTTTATCTAAATATCAATTGTAACTTGATCAATAATAGTATCTATTTCTTTATTGAATTGACAAGAGCAATTGATTTTAAAAATATCATTAATCAAATAACGTATTATACAATATAGATGTAACTAATATTGACTTCAAGATTAACTACAAAAAAATCATATATCTAGCCATGACATATTAATTTGAACTATGAAATATAGATGTACAAATAACTATATCATTATCTATTAGAGAACATAGGAATATACAACTATGCATTGAACTTATATTTAAAATAAAATTGGGTAAATAAAAGTGAACTCATGTGTTT
Organism: Thuja plicata; assembly: GCA_018584345.1. NCBI lineage: Eukaryota > Viridiplantae > Streptophyta > Pinopsida > Cupressales > Cupressaceae > Thuja > Thuja plicata. Next base: position 11,124,825 of record MU227244.1, on the reverse strand, counting down.
TATAAAAAGAATTTAGACAAATACAAGTGTCCATTGAACTGCATAAATAGTTCATGTCTATGTTCTTCTCGAGGTCCTGCATCATAAAAATGAATGTTGAAATGTTAGAAAATATGTACTTAAATTTAAAGTTCATTTAAAGTCAATTATCATTTATGTCAAATTTAAATCTAGGATCCAAAAGTTAAATAAATTAATTGCACGCACATAGTATTACAACTTTGATTAGCCAAAAGTTGTAAAATGTACAATTTATTTGTCATTTATGTTGTCCAATTGTACTTGACACCCAAAAACCAAAGTAACTAGCTCTTCATATGAGACTTGAAAGAAGACATCTACATATAGAACTACATATAAAAATAAAATAATTAACAAAAACTTACATGTATAAATTTGATTCAACCTAATGTACCATCAACATCCTCTCTTTTCTACAATGCATCTGTGATTGCCTCATGCTCTTCCATTGAAAGTGTCCATAATATTTTATTAGAAGGTCTCCCTTTGTATCTTTCCAATTTGACATTTTTTGCCACTAACAAATGGGAATAGTGTATAATCTTCTTTTCTGATTGGTAGTCTTCAAAAGTTGGTAAACCATTCCTTCTTGTTAGGTATTTGTGTATCCATGTACCAACAACTATAATGGACCCAATTGGATACTGATAACCATCATCATCTACTTCATGATGTATCAAATTTTTCTTAGGTTCCACACATTGAGCTAGCCAATACTCGGTCTGCTTTTCGTTATCCCCAAGTGCCACAACATATACATGTCCTACAAAAAAAATAAGTACATGTACAAATAAAACTTGTTAGACTTTTAATTCAAATACAATAATAAATTATATTTAACATACATAAATAATATAATTTAAATTTTTTGGCCTACTAATGGGCCTTGTAGGGATAATCCAATTTTGAAAAGAAAAACGGTTGTTTGGCAAACACCAGAGGAAGGATGGGTGAAAATCAACTTCAATGGTGCCGCTCGGGGAAACCATGGGATCTCTAGATGTGGATGTGTTGCAAGATAATATCAAGGCAACATTATAGCCTTTAAGTCCAAATGTCTGAAAGACAACACAAACAATGTGGATGAATGTGTAGCGGCCAGTGAGGCTTTGGCCTTGGGCATCAAATTGGGAATTCGCAAAGTCCATTTGGAAGGTGACTCAGAGATATTAATAAATGGAATATCAAAGGGAAAGATGGATGCTTGGCACCTTGATAAATATATCAATAAAATACGATGTTTGTTACAAGACTTTGAGGATTTCAAAGTTACCCATGTATACCAAAAAGAAAACAAGGTGGCCGATATGTTGGATAACATGGGAGCGAATGCAGCTTTGAGACCCCAATTTGAAATTTATGAAGAGATGAAGAGTCTTGAATTTGAATAAAGAGGATAAAAACAACCCATTTATATCACCTTAATGGAATTACAAAGGAGAATCAATCAGCCTTAAACCCAATGGTGCTCACATCATGTCAGCGCATGTGATTTATTGCACTCATTAATAGACACTACCCGCAGTAGGCCTTCCAGATTGTTTGCAAGATTAATAAAAAAATAGGGGAATGCGAGCAAGCCCTGAGGAATTGAGTGTAGTGAAGATATGGAGGCCAATTTTACATTGGAGTCTGATAGCCAAACGCAAGCCTACAAAGGATAGGTAACACCAAGATGACTGAGGAATATCTTCATGTTTGATGATGGTGATTTTATGGAAGGTCTGCAGCAGATGTTTGGAATGGAATACCTAGATTCCTATTGGAGGCACCGCTCCAACCTAGACATGGCCTCCCTTTTCATAGCACTGGTGTTATCGATAGGAGAGACAAAGGAGGAGGTTCATAGCGTTGTGGCAGAGAGTGTTGACTGTCAACGGTTATTGGGTTTTGAAGACATTGTTGATAGGGCGGTGTTGGGTAAAGGTTTGGAGATGGGACCCGAGCTGTGGAAGCTAATTGGAGGTAGGGATAATTCGGTGCAGCCATTAGTGATCTAGTCAGCTTCAAACCCACAAGGCGTTCACTTACCAAGGGTAGACAAGGGCTGGAATAAAATCATTGCATTTCTGTAGGAGAAGGTGTGGAAGAGTGAGAGAAGGAGCTTCATGAAATCAACTCCATGCAAGAGCGTTACAGCACTAGGGAAGCCAATATGCCATCAAATTGGAAAGAAGCCACTAAAAATGGAGGGCACGTGCAGAGGAGGAATCTCACAGGATGACAACCCCATTATACCCAGATCAGTGAAGGATGATAATGTCATTCCCAACTTCTCGAGAGAAGAGGTAGAAAAATGGTTTAAAGAATAGGCATGAAGGGCTGGTGAAGCAAGAGGATGTTGAGATTGTAATATTTTAATGTCCTTTTTGTATGGTTGCTTGTATGGTAAATCTTTATCTCCTTTGTGGGCGTTAAGGCCTCTTTTTGTAAGGAAAAGCATATAGGTATAGGTGGTCTGGGGTGGCAAAAAAATATGCATGTAATGTGGAAGCCAACCATGAATATTGGCTATATGATGTAATCCCTCTTCTAATATCAATAAAAAATATGTTACTAATCAAAAAAAATTATAATTTAAATTTTTACCAGAAATTGAATTAAATTACCAGGTTGTATGAGGTCTGAAACACGATCATAATCTTTTGATACAAATGCATGATTTAGGTCTTCATTTCTTATATCATCTTGATCTTGTGTCTCACTGGGTGTTAAGGATTTTTGTTTCCATTCTTCAACCCATTCCATATTCTCACATTCTTCCCATTCACCTATAACACAAAATTGGCAAAAACATGCAAGATCCCTAGTCCATATAGTCCAAGTGTTAGAATTAGAACTCCTAAATGAATTCCATTTAGCTGACCCATTCATTGTATCACAATCATATCTTGGAAGGATATTCTTCTCTTCAACTAGCCAGAAGAAACATCTAATTATAGATTTCTGACATGATCCTATAGACAAACTTGTTTTACACCATTCAACAATTGTGCATGCATCTTTAAATTTTGCTTTTTCCTCAAATTTGAGTTGGTCTCTGCAAAGGGCTCTCTTAAAATATGCACTGACACCATCATGTTCTCCTTTCCCATGTCCAGCCTCAGAAAAACTCCAAATATGTTGGACATTAATTTTCTTATGTGTTCTACTCAACCAATAAAACAATCTAGCATTCTTGAATTACCCTATGCAATTATTTGACCATATTAGATGGTGTGTTATATGAATTTCTCTCTCCCTTAAATTCGCATACAAGGTCTTAAAGCAATATTGGACAAACCCTGATGATTTCAATTTATTATCACTCATATAGAAATGGTACTCTCTCAAAAAAATGTGATCCTCTTATGTACTATCAAGTGCATGCCTATCTAGACAATATGAACAAAAAAAATTACTTGTATTGAATTATAATATTGTGATTGGATCTCATCTTGTGGTGCAAGCATGTAGTTCTCTACAAATTCAATGACTGAAATTATACTACCAATTGGAAATGTATTCTTACATATGTGAAACTGTCCATCAATCCATCTAGCATTTTGAGAGTGTTTCACATATTTAGGTACAACCTTACTCTTGAATTCATTCATAAATAAATGAACACTAACCTAACTTTTTCATTAATTAGATCACACCATTTTCCAACCTTTCTGTCCTTCAATGGATACTCAATAGTTTTAAATATTTTTACATCAACTAATTGTTGTCCAAAATCAATTGAAACATTTTCATGCAAACATTCATCTAAAAATGCAAGATTGCCACATACACCAGAAACACATGCATTCAAAATTTAAAAATTCTCATTAGGTGGGTTACAAAACAAACCTGATATAAACTCCTTTACAGTTTGAGGTGGTATATTTATACCACATTCCTGCAACATTTCATTAGTATGCATTGTAGAATGTATAGATTGAAATACATCATAATAATAATGAAATTGAAAATGAGTTTTGCAACAACACGTGACTCTTTCCTTGTTAATCCTTACATACCATGGTTTACATTTTTCAAAAGATCTTTAACTAATACTAATAGTTAACACCTTAACATCCAAAAAAAAGTATACAATTCAGTTTGAGTCATATCCAGAAGGTGTTTTGGATGTGGATTGCAAATTTTTGATCTGACTCTTAATTTAATAATATCTCTGGCATGAGGTGAAACTCGTGTATTATTGTGCCAAAAAATTTCAATCAAAGTTTTGACTTCACTAGTAAGTTTCATGTCAGACCTTGGCAGACTGCCACTAAAGCTCCACAAATGGTTTGTTAGATCACTTTCAAAGTTATCTCTTCTCTTTACATCTCTTTCTAAATTTTTACGATGAATATTAAGATATCCACTTATGTTTGTCATTATTCTTTTATCAGAAGTAGTTTTGTTTACTAAAGTTGTTATTTCTCAATGTGCCGCATTCCTATCTTTAGAACAACTTTTCTTTTCGATTGTGTCAAAGGCACTAGCAAAAATTAATACAACTTATTTTAGAGACCCATCCTTCTTGTATTTCACCTAAATGCCTAACCTCTTCATCACTTTTCTCATTTTCGTCAGTGTAATTAGTTGTAACATTAGTTGACATTGAAACCCAAATTTCTTATAATAAAAAAATTGTCTAAACAATCTAGTCGTGTGTGTCTTAATTTGTCTCCATGAAACCAATCCATGCAAATTGTCTCTAGCACATCACTTTTAATTTGAAATTTTTCATTCATTTTATTATCATTCAAAGGGGTTTCTTTCTCAATTGGTATTTCTATGTCTACATCCATATTGTTGATTTCAATGGTCATTTGATTCTCAATTTCAATTGGGATTTGAATTTCACTTTCAATTGGGGTTTTACTCTTAGTTCCTTTATCATTATTATTAACATTACTAATTTATGGTGTTTGATGTGCGATAAAATTTGTTACTCTATTTTCAGGAAGAAAATCTAAACGTTCTAAAGAGTAACCTGCTTCTACAAAAAGATCAAGTTGTTTACTAGAGTAAGTTTCATTTGGCTATGAAGACATACCTATATCCAATACTGGATTAGAAGATGCACCTAAATTTTCTTCTATTATATTTTCTTCTTCAACCTCTGCATCCATCATGGTGTCCTCAACATTCTCCTCTTCTGAAATAATTGTTGAACTCGATGCTCCAACATTATTCAGTTTTTGAATTCTTGCTCTTCTTTCTCATTGTCATTTTTCCTCCTCTCTATTTATTGAAACCTTGTCAGCTATTAGAACCTTCCTTTGCCTCTTTCTATGTTTCTTTGATCCCATGTTTGCACCAAAATTTGAATTCAAAGTATTCTCTTCATGTCAAATCCAAAATAAGACAAGAAAAGAGAATGTTGATTCAAATTATTCTTTCTATAGCACAGGTATGTCATAAAAATGATTGAATTATGTTCAATCATTGTGATCAGGCCCACATGCCTATTTTTTGTCTTCAACGGCTCTTTAAGAAATGGACACCTTTTATTTAAATTAAATGGGTGTGCGTTTTGTTTTCAACGGTCCAAAATAAATAGGCACCCATTTTTTGAATTTTAAAAAATGGGTGTCCATTTCTTAAAACTAGGAGTGGGCACTGTACCTCCACCCTTTTTTGGTTTAGGATAGGCTTGGTCCCACGAACCCTGTTCTTGGCCCTGCAAAAAATATGGCTAAGGCCTTGGAATATAAAATTTGTGCCTTGTCGTAATTGTTTGGAGGCCTTCCCAAATGAATTTTTTGGCAAAACAAAAACCCATTATATTTCTTATTGTAAAGATTATAAAAACATAAATTTCATAGTGATATGACTAATTTTAGTATTTTTACATTATTTATTAAGCTAAAGTGGTACCTAAACTTGAAATAATAAGGTAAACTAAAATTTAAATAACTTTTTTATTTTACATTTTTTTGAAAAATGAATAATATGACATCAATAAACATATAATTTCCTTCCAAATAAAAATAAAATTCAAAAAAAAGTGAAGTTTTATCAAATTATGGTGGTCGTACACTAGAGGTATCAAAAATGTACTTTACAGACAATTAAAAATTAATAAAAAAAATATTCAATAAAAAAAACAAAAATATTCTCAAGAATCTTTGGTGCTTTAGGTACCTTTACCCATAATGATTCACAAAAATTCAATTATTTACTTCAAAATAGGGTGGTCGTACACGTGTGTGGTATGGTCCAGAAATAGACATTTTGATAAAGTGGTTTTTAAACATGTCTAATAAAATGAAATTTATACCATGCGGGTATTGAAATAAACAACATATTTGAAAAGTAGACTTTGAGCACTACATTTTTTATTACAGAAGTTTTCTGAGATTCAATCTTTAAGTGCCTCAAATTTTGATAAAAATTTTGAAAAATAGGCAAAACACTTGCACTTTTTGCCCAAAAGTGGGACTCAACTTCTTGCAGCCACCCTCATGTCATTCACACTAGTCCAACCATGGAAAAATCCTCCTTAATCTCATTATACCTTATCAATCCAATGGTCCATATTATGATCATATCATCACACCTCCATTTCATGACTCTTATTATCCCCTCATCCAAACTAAGATCTTACTAGTTCATCTAATACTTTTCATGATCCATTATCTCCTCCTATTCAATCCATCCCAACACTGTCACCTTATCATCATGGTTCACTTACGTTCACCCATGGTGGATCTCTTTTAGAAAAATAAATAATTCATATTGACCACCCACCCTTCTCCACCTAATAATGGACTCACACCTTGTTTCCAAAATAACACGCATCCTACTTTAAATAGAATGCTCAAGAACATGAATTATCAAGGTAAACAATGTACCCTATAGTGCATCCATATCAATGAAAATGCATGATCACAAGGTCTTCATTACATATCCCAAGGTGCTCAATATAAAAATGTTGGCACAATCTTTGTGAAACTCAAGCATTCTACTCGAAAACCATAAAGGATACTTCAGATCACCCCTCTAAACAATTTATTTTCATCCTCCTCTCCTCTATCATACCAACCAAAAAACTATCCATATCCATCCTTCATCATCTAAATTTATTTTGAGTCCCTAAATCAATCATCTAAATTCATTTTGAGTCCCTAAATCCCTCAGTACAACATCTCATATCCTCCATCTTCTAAATCCATTTTGGTTCCTTATATCCAAGAATCACATCCTCTGTTTTACCCTACTAGTCCCTTCATCCACCAGTCCAATATACCTATCACCAATTATAAACATCTCACTCTTTTAGTTCTAATTCAAGATAATAATAATAATAATAATAATAATAATAATAAAAGCACATATACATGCATCCTATCCAACATCCCACCTCTATCACTCTATTTATATATTTCTTCCATATTTCATTTTCTAGCTCTCCTACCATCACTACCATAAGAAATTTGGATAAACAGACAAAACGATGTGCAGAGCCAAGAAAGGTACCAAAATCTAAAGATCTTGTTAGGAATAACACTCCACAAGCACAACTAAGAGGGGTGAATCAGTTGTGATACAAATTATTAAACTTTATAAACCAAATCCACAATTCAAATGATAACACAGGAAATGCCAACACAATAACACAATCTTTTTTTTTTTAAGAAACCCTATTAAAGGTAAAACATTGATGGGAATTAGCACCCAAAAATAATGTACAGAGAGTATAGTATCCATGTTAAATTATTTAGCCCTGTTAGGAGCTTATTACAAAATTACAGTACACATTCCTTGTTAAAGGACAGACCCTGTTAGGAGTCAAGAGTAACATTGGGCTCACTACCCAGGCACACTTCCCAAAGAAGGTTAGATCCACCCTCAAGGATTAACAATCTCAACAAGTGTATATAAGAAATATACAATCCAGTGAACTGTCTAATAGAAATTGTCTTTGCTTGGTCAGTTCTAATGAAGTATTAGAATCATAAATTTTGCTCTATATCCAGCAGCCAATAAAGCTTTGCAGCTTCCACACTTCTCTGTCTTCAATTATCTTTTCATCAATTCCACTATCACATCTTTTCAAAAGATTATATATCTCATATATACTAGGTATTACAATAAATGATTAGGTTGTCCAATTAAGCTTTCCCAATATACAAATAATTATTTAACCCCTTGATAAGATACGCAAGGTACCTAAAACAAGTAAACATCAATTACAATACATCATATATACTCCAAGATCCGCAATCCACGCTCGTAATCAACAATACTCTCTACATCTCTGAAGTCGAACAAAAATAGGTCTTGTCCATAATACATGCCATAGCTAACATCACCAACAATCACAAGACTTGTGATCAACAACAAACATTCATCAATGTGTCCTTTGTCATCCCTTAAGCTTGCATACCCTGAATCATCATCGCATGTAAGATATACCCAAAACACAGAGACTCGCTATGTTAAGCATCACTGTCACAATCCAAAAACCAGTCTTCACTAAAACATCTGTAGCATCACCAATATGAAATATTAAGCCAAGCGACCTAAGGAATAAGGTCATCACACATCCTTCTTCATATCCTCATCTTCGCTCATTTTGATTAATTCGTACAATGTCTGTACACTTTTGTCAGTCATCATATAATTGTAATAGCTAGTCTTTTCTCTCCACAAAAACATATGTTGACATCAGTGAAAAAAAATGAATGCCAACAGCATCAATAGTACCTAATTCTGAAATCATCCAACAATCTCCCCCTTTGGCATTGATGGCAACATATGGGAAAATCCATCAACCCAAAATTACTCTCTCTAAATACAATCTTCTCAATATTCTCAACACAAATATCCCTAAAGCAGTAGGGATTTTTAACATAGAATCTCTCTCCCTTTGGTAAAAATGAAAAAAGGGTGCCATAACTCTTCTCTAATCTTCTACAAGGTGTAGCTTTTTCAAATCTTCATCTTTAAAAACTAGGTGCAAGATCACCCAAATGAGCTCTAGTGTTCCTGTGATCACTCCCCCTGAGGAGTAGATCCACACATCAAGTCCAAAAAATAATATAGCTCTGAAAGCCACTGGACTGATGCATTCCTGCATCAATTAATTTCCACAAGGAGGGGCTCTTACCCCGAGCATTCTTCTGAGATATTCAAAAGCATATTTTGGAAAAAAATTTGTAAATATATCTGTTATATGTTCCTTTGTGCTAAAATACTCCAGTCTAATCTCTTTCTCTGCTACCTTGTCCCTCAAGAAATGATACTTAATAGAAATATGTTTAGTCTTTGAATGCATTATAGGATTCTTTGACATATTCACTATGCTAGTGTTATCGCAATGGATAACCACTGGCTCTTCAAAATTTATTCCAATATCCTTCAACATTTTTTTCATCCAAACAACTTGTGTACAATTTATAGCAGCAACAACATACTCAGATTCACTAGTGGACTGAGCAATACAGTCGTGCTTCTTACTTAACCAAAAAACTAGCCTTTTCCCAAGGAAAAATGCTCCACCACTTGTACTCTTTCTATCATCAGCATCAGTATAAGCCTATAAAATAAAGTCATCTGATTTTTCATACCATAATCTATATTCTATTGTTCCTTTTAAGTATCTGAAAATTCTTTTCACAGCAGCAAGGTGTGTCTCTTTAGGATCTGCTTGATATCTTGCCACAATTCCAACTGCATTGGAAATATTTTGTCTGGTGTGAGTTAGATATTGTAGACCTCCAATCATTGATCTATATTTTGTCTAAAAAAAAACTTTGAGTTTCATCATTACTAGTCAATTTGTAACCAGTCACCATGGGTGTGCCAACAGATTTACAATCTTCCATTCCAAACTTCTTCAACATTTCCTTAAGATACTTGGTCTAATATATAAAAATACCATTCTTACTCTGATTAATTTGCAAACCAAGAAAAAATTTCATCTCACCAATCATTGACATTTCAAATTCATTTTCCATTTCTTTAGAGAACTTTTTACTCATCTTATCATTGCCTCCAAAAATGATATCATCAACAAAAACTTCTATGATTAGTATTCCATCTTCAATAATTCTTAAATATAAATTACTTTCTGCATTACCTTTTCCAAAACCAAGACGAAGTAGATACCTATCTATTCTTGCATACCATGATCTTAGTGCTTGTTTCAGTCCATACAATGCTTTCTTCAATTTACAAACCATGTCTTCATCTTCTGTGAAAGGAAATCCATCAGATTGCTCTATGTATAATTCTTCTTCCAAATCTCCATTCAAGAAAGCAGATGTCACATCCATATGATATACTTTAAAGTCTTTGTGTGCAGCATAAGAAAGAAATAATCTCACAGCTTCCAACCTAGCAATAGGAGAAAATGTTTCTTCAAAGTCTATGCCTTCTTGTTGTGAGTAGCCTTTACAAACAAGTCTAGCCTTATTTATTATCATTGTTCCGTCCTCATCTATTTTGTTTCTGAAAACCCATTTAGTTCCTATCACATTTTTGTTCTTAGGTCTTGGAACCAATTCCCAACTATTGTTTTTCTTTATCTGTTCTAGTTCTTCTTTCATAGCTTTAGTCCAAGATTCATCTCTACATGCTTCATCAGTAGTTTTCTGTCCAACTTGACAAATCAAACAAATTTCATCTCTTAATTTTGATCTTGTCATCATTCCTTTACTTGCATTACCAATGATTTTATTTCCAGGATGGTTCTTCTTAACATACTTCAAATTCTTAGGAGTCTCGGTAAGCTCAATTGATTCATCTTCAATCTCAGCATCAATCATCAAAGGCTCTGTAGGCTCAGCAGGGACCTCTTTTATCTCTGCAATCTATCCACAGTCATACATTCTTTCTTGAATCTGAAACTTTTCATCTATCCTCACATTAGCACTTTCAATCAACTTCCTCAATCTCAGATTGAAACATTTATATGATTTTATCTTAGTAGAATAACCAAGGACGATACCTTCATCACTTCAAGCATCAAACTTCCCTATCTCATCATCTCTTTTGATATAGAATTTACTTCCAGATATTCTAAAATATTTTACAGTAGGTGTATGATCAAACCATAATTTATAAGGATTCTTACTTGTACCTTATGTGATCTAAATTCCATTCAAGGTGTGCACAGCAGTACCAACAGCCTCTCTCCAATGAACATGTGATACATTTCCTTTCGGCAGCATAGTTTTGGAAGCATCAAATATTGTTATGTTTCTTCGCTCTGTTAACCCATTCTATTGTGGTGTCCAAGGAGAAGATGTATGTCTGCATATTCCATGCTCTTCACAGTAGGTATTAAATAATTCTGATGTAATCTCACCACCTCTATCTGATATTAAACATTTTATCTTCAAACCATACTCATTCTAAAATTTTGCTTGGAATAACTTGAATTTGTCAAATGCCTCAGATTTCTCTCTCAAGTGTATAACCCACATCATTCTAGAAAAGTCATCAACAAAAATTATAAAGTACCTTTTACCATAATAAGATCCTGCTCTTGCAGAACCACACAGATCTGTATGTACCAGATCCAAATTCCCTATTGTTGAATAAGATTTTCTTTTAAAATTTCTTCTATTCTGCTTCCCCACAACACACTCTCTACACATAGTGTTAGATGGTTTTACAATCTTAGGTAGATCACTTACAGCATTTTTCATACTCGCCTTCACAATGTTATCAAAATTAACATGACAAAATCTTCTATGCCATAACCAACTGTCATCAACCTTTGCAATAAAACAAGAAGCTTCAGATGTATTCAATTCAAATAAATTACCTTTAGATTTATTACCTAATTTGATAAAGTCTCTTGATTTACTTATGATAGAACATTTCCCATCAATGAATTTAGGTTGATAACCTTTGTCCACTAGTTGTCCAACACTCAACAGATTATGCTTAAGTGCATCAACAAGCAGTACATTGTCAATATTATTCTTTCCATCTAGAGAAATATATCCAACTCCAATGATAAGCTTAGGAGTATTGTCACCAAATCTAACAACACCACCATCATATATTTTCAGACTAACAAACTTATTTTTATCTCTAGTCATATGATGTAAAAAACCACTATCTATAACCCATTTAGATTTATTTTCAACACGAGATACTAAGGATTTTTCTTCATGTATAGGTTCATCATCCTTAATAGAAATAAATCCATTTTCATCATAGTCAACATCATCATATCTGAAACACCCTCACTAGCATAATAACATTCCTTGTCTTTTGAATACTTAGATTTGTAAAACTTAGGTTTATGTTTTGGAACCCTTGTAGGATATCGAGATGCAAAATGACCAATCTTGTTATAGGAAAAATATTTCAAAGGTAATTTTCCTTCAAATTTACCCTTACCTCTCTTTTCTCTTCTAGAAATCAGTGGTACCACTTCATCTAGCTTTCTTTCTTCCTCGTGTATATGTTCCCATTCATCAGCATAGTCTCCAAGTTCTTCTCTCAAGTCACTATTGCTGGTGCTCACAATTCCAGATAAGGTCTTTTTATTTCTATGCACATTCACCTTGAATGTTGAATCAACTTTAGGTAAAGAATCTCCCAGTTTTGTAGCCTCAATGGTACTTATCTTTCTAATCAACATCTCTCTATTGAATTTTGGCATCAAAGGTATAATCTCCTCTATATCTTATACTTTAGTTCTATATGTAGGTGTCAGAGATCTGAGAATCTTCATAATCGCTTCTTTCTCATTGTAAGTACCTCCAGAGTTTCTGATGCCAGTAATCGCTTCAGTAATTCTCTGTGCATATGCTCTAATGTTCTCATCATCTTTCATTTTCAATGATTCCATATTTGTCTTCCATTTTTGTAGCTTCTCTTATTTTGTAAACTTGTCTCCTTCATATAGTGCTTCCAATTTTGTCCAAATTTCATGTGCAGAATCTAAATCTTTTACTTCTGTGAATTTTCCTTTAGAAAGTGTGCTTATCAATGATTCCCTTGCGACCATATTACATGAAAACAACTTCTTTTCTTATTCAGTAGCTTTATCCAATTCATCCTTGGTCTTTATCTTTTCCTTTCTTTCTGTGATCATCTAGTAGTCATTAATTCCCAAACATAGAAAATATGTTCTCATCTTGTTCTTCCAACTGTCAAAGTTTTCAAGATCAAATTTTAGACTATCCTTCCTCTAGTAATTCATCTTCAGGATCATATCAAGCTATTAAGCTTTCTCTCTAAGGACCAGTAGCTCTGATACCAATTGTTAGGAATAATAGTCCGCAAGCACAACTAAGAGGGGGAGTGAATTAGTTGTGATATAGATTATTAAACTTTATAAACCAAATCCAGAATTCCAATGATAACATAGTAAATGCCAACACAATAGCACAATCCTTTATTATCGAGGAAACCTTCTTAAAGGTAAAACCCCAGTGGTAATTAGTGTAGACGTCCAAAATCATCCTTATATTAATTTAATTAATATTCCCATAACATTATATTTAATTGTAATTAATTATATTTGTTATATTCTTCTATCTATTTAATTAAATATGATTCACTTTCCCTAGTATTTAAATGTAATTGAAATACTCCCCCTTTTAATGTATTAAATCTTATTTAAATACATTATCCCTCATTGATTCCCTTTAAATAAATTTTTAATTTATTTATTCCTTTACATGACCTAAATTCTACTAAACCACAATTAATCTAAATCTAATTTAGATTAAGCTAATTTGATCCTAGATCCTACCCTATCTCACATCACTCTCACCAAATAAACCTACCCACTAATTAACTAAGGTTAATTAGGCTAATTTCTTGATTCCTACAACAATTAATCCTAATTATTTGCTCACACATGTGTGAGCAAATTTCCAAAAATTGACTTTTCTGAATAATCCTTATTTGGTGCCAACAAGGTTTCTTACACCTGTGATGACACCTTATTACATTTTCCAAAAGTGTCTCATTGGTCCAAAACTCTTACACCATTTTACACCTTACAAGATCCTTCACATGTGTACTTTAAGTACACTTTGACCCATCACATCCAAAGTTGCTCACACATGTGTGAGCAAAGTGGGCCTCTTGCATGGCTTATGTGTCCCTCATGTGGCACCTATGTGGATGCCACATGAGCTCCACCTCATCCAAGCCCTCTCTTTCCTCCAAAAACTCTATAAATAGAGGTCTTTCTCAAGAGCAAATCATCTCTTATTTTTGCATTTTTATCATGCTAGTTTGTCTCTAAAATTATTTAAAAGCATTTAGTATCTTTCATAGCAATTTTAGTTTTTTTTTAGCTCATGTTTACTTCATGCTTGCAATCTAGATATTACATGTTAGGATTAATGAAATAAACTTAGTTTATTTTCATTAAATCTTGCATATCATCTTAATATTAGCCTTGCATTATCATGTTGAATGAACACTTAAGACAAGTTCCTCATACTTGTTCTTGAGTTATTCATTCTCTTAGTTGCATTTAATAGATCAATAGTGGGATTTATATATATTGTGTTGGGAGAGCACACCCACACACCTCTCTAAGAGAAAATCAACAAGGTCTTGGGTGCCTTTGTTCAGCTCACCGGAGGTCATGATGGAGTTTCTTATTTTCGTAGTATGCTTTAGACATGTTAGTATAACTTATTGATTGTTATTTCTCTAACGTTTACATGTCTGAGCATGCTCCCAACAGGTAGGTTTCTAGCATGTACATTTTGGCACGCTCGGTGGGACCCACATCCCTTGTTTCCTAAAATTTTTTGTAGATTTTTCACAGTTCAGAGAATTCTAATGCAGACCCATTTCCGCCCTGGAGTCGCCATTTTCGCAGATCGTCATCTCTGAAACTCGGTCATCTGTGCAACTCAGTCATCTGCGTTGTTACTTTACCATCACTGCCTGTCTAAAAATGACTTATCAAATTGTGGTTTTAAAAATATTTTTTTTATCAATTTACAGTATTTTTAACTCTCTGGTTTCTGACAGAGATAAACTTTTTAAGGGTTAAATGCTGGAGTAATTTGATAAAAATGCTATTTCTCAATTTTAATAGGTCTATTTCTTTTTTATAAAAATCTGACTGTCTTTTTTTTTTCGTCTGTGTAGGTCTATCACCGTTTCTGCGGATCGTCGTCTTTGCAGATCGTCGTCTGCGCAGATCACCGTCTGCGTCTATTTTCCCGAGTTTTGTGCTTTTTAACACATTTGAAATTCCAAATTACTAACCAATTTATGCAGGTTCTATGAATGATTTTCTGAATATTATTTAATGAACTTGTATGTTTAAACATTTGTATTGGAATGGATGTGGTATAAAATAAACTTTACCCAATCTTGAATGCTTAAGGGAAATGAACCTCACAATTCTTGAATGACTTAAAGCAAATTAAACACACCTTTCAAGCTTTCCTTATTGCTGAGTGGGAAATAAATTGAACTTGCATGTTTAACCATACTATTGTGTCTTTTGCTTATGTAGAAAACACTTAGTTTCTTTAATTACGTTCAATTTAGAAATGAATTCTTCTTTGTGTGTTTGAAGAAGTGTTTTTCAACACTTCTTTTGAGCTTATTTTTCATTAGATAGATCCCTTTAAATTAAGTGATGCTATGATTAAACTATAGTTGTATCCTCTCCCCTCGCCTTCGTGGATCTTGGGTGAAGAGAAAGCTTAGCTTAATCAAGCTTCTAGAGAGGCCTATCTAGAGGGAGCGCTTCCCCTTTAGAGGACGACCTCAAATCGATAATCCCTTCGACTGGTATAGAAATAAAGTGTGACACAAAGGTCCTCTTTATCCCTTCAAGCTCGGGCGGGTCATGTTTAATGGTAGTCCATACTGAGTGAATATCCCCAGCATACTAGCATGGTTGAACTAGAGACTTAAGTGTCTCACGCTGTACAAACTGATTGCGGGGACGCCACAAAACCTTATTAGCAACCATTAATTATTAGCCTACCTGATTCACCTCCAAATGGTGACTTATTATAGTGCAAAGGGAGGGAAGAATTTCCCTCCAAGATTCCCATCATACGTGTCCCAGGGTATTGTGTTGCGAAAGAGATCTTCGTAGCACGGCAACAATACCTAGAAAAAGGCAAAAATATGGGTGCCCTTCCGGGGGTGACATGCTATGTGAGCTGAAGGACTACCAAGAAATGGGCCTATAATATTTGATGCAAAGCCAAATTCCTAAGGTAGCTACTGTTTGAACTATTTTTCGATGTGCTAGACCCAGTAAAAATATAAGTGGTTTGAAAGAATCACTTGAACATACATAATCAAAATGTTACAAAATTGAAGTAAGATCCCCTAAAGTCACATTTGCTGGTATCCCTCAAGGTTTCTTTGTCCCTTGTTGGATTGTTTTGAGACATGTGTTTGTTCTTTTATGGTTTGCTTGTTCTTAAAATCAGTTCTTGCCATCGAACAATTTACCCAAAATCAGACTGAAGATTAAAAATCTGTCCAGAATTTTAACACACTACCTTAGTCTCAGTCGGCCATCTCCGCTCTAGATCCACCATCTACGCAGATCACCGTCTGTGTAGATCACCGTCTGCAAAGATCGTCCTCTGCGTCTGAGTCTGTCATCTCCGCTTCACAACAGTGAGCTTCAAAAATTGGCCAAGATAATCAAAATTTGACCATCTCCAAAACCCTAGAACCACTTGTCCTAAATCATTCATTCACTTGGCCAAAATTAATTTTTCCATGACATGACCAGTTTTAAGAAGCACAAGAAGATCAAACTTCCCACATCTCTAGTCCTTAGGGAGCAAAAGGAAACCACCCGTAAATCCAAGGAATTTCAACACATTGCAACATCCATCAAACAAGGGATTGAACATCGTGAAAAACTTGATAAAATCATTTACAAACAATAAAGTTTGCAATTTTATGGCCAAGTTTTCACTCAACAAAGCTTTTGTCACTCTTGAACAATACAATTAGGTAACACCTGGCTTCTAGATCATTCTTCCACTTCTTCCATCATCATTCTTTCTTTGGAGCATTAGATCAAAATCAAATCAAGTCTTTAGGTTAAAAGACCTTAATCAAAGTATCATAAACCTTCATCCTCAAACAAACACAACATTGCTTGTAGACCATCAGTCCATCTCAAGTAATTTAAATCCCTTAGTGATATCCCATTTTTCTTGAGATCGCAAGTCCATCTTCAAGTAGAACAGGTATTACTTTAATTCCTTTGTGTTTGTATCATCATAAGGTCTAACATGCTAAGGTTTTGTTCCAAAAACCTTTAAGTCAACTATCCAATCAATCACCTCAATCAAATCAAATCAATCTTCAATCCAATCAATCAATCAAATCCAATCAAAGATCTTTGTTCCATTTCATCTCCTACATCTCCTTGTCTTTCATTCTTCTACCATTGTATGGTTGTCACTCGATCCCAAGCTAGAAACATGAGATGAACAACATTCAACACTAATCATAAGGAGAGCCCATTTGCCACACAATACTTTAATGGAAGTGGGGTACGAGCTGAGGAAGTGGCTGAAGAAATAGAATTAGTGGACCAAGAAGAAATACCCAACCAAGTGATTGACTTCCTTAGAGACCCCTACAATTTGGAAATGGTTGAGAAGGCCATCTTGCATAACAGTGAT